>CM053030.1:477126712-477356712 GCA_028564925.1 Lithobates sylvaticus
CTTTCAGTGTATCTGCTTGCCCTTACAAGATGTATGGGTACACAGATCCACTGACAGACCTGCAGGAGACCTGCATGGCACCAGCGATCTGATGATCATTGGCGCAATGCTAGAGGCTCAAATAAATAAATGCACATTTTTTTTTACCTGAAAAAAAATGTGCATTTAGATTTTTTTTTTTTTTTAAAGTGAACTTATCCTTTAAGAAAGTTTTTCAGGTTAACATCCGCAGGGTCTTCTGCCTTTTAGGTATTCTGAATGACCTTGAGGTTGAGGACCTCCCTAAATAAGCACTAGCTGGTGCTTCTTTCCAGGCCCGTAAATGAATCCTTAGGCATTGGAAATCAGCAAATAATGTTTTTATGCATTTCTTAATAAAATCTTCTTTGAGGGGGGAAAAAAAAAACACTTTATAGATATGTTCTTTCCCCTAACGAAGATTTGTTTGGAACGTGTTGACACTTTTCACATATTCAAGTTATGCACCAAATGTTTTTTTTTAACATTTGGAAATATAAACCTTGTTATAGGGGACAATTGTAATCCAAATTATGTTGGCCGTTAATTTTATGCTGTCTATACTTTTATCTGTGTAATAAAAAAAAAACTGTGTGTGTGTGTATATGTATATGTATATATATATATATATATATATATATATATATATATAATGTGTAATATATATATATATATATATATATATATATATATATATATATATAACGTGTGTGTGTGTGTGTGTGTGTGTGTGTGTGTATATATATATATATATATATATATATATATATATATATATATATATATATATATATAATGTTGAAGTGTAAAGATGTACCTGTAAAATCCTATGCATGCCCCCCAATGATATTTGAACAAGAAAAAAACACATAGAGCACAAAGACAAAGGGGACACGGGGGGGGGGGGGGGGGTTTATCTCTTAAGTACATGGGTCACTATTAGTGTTGTGGTCCTTGCAGGGTGGGCTGTTACATCTATGTATCTCAGTGTGTATACAGTATAATTTTATGTTTTACTGTAAAATAAGATCTGAGTTTCCTACAATACTGATTTACAGCAATCTGAGTTTCAAAATGTAGCAGCTCGCCAAGGCATTATAGAAAGCGCCAAAATATGCATTTTGTAGGATGGCAATTTCTTCGATTAGACATTAAAGTAGAACTATAGGCAAACCTTTTTTTATGTTTTTAATAGAGTAAGGGAGTACTATAATCAGATTTGTTTTAGTTTTTTCCCCATCTGTGTCCCAGTGGGGAGATTTCCGTTCATTTCCTGTCACATAGCCAAAACATAGCCAAAAAGTGAGAGAAAATCCCTGCAAATTAAGAAGATCCCTACGGGCGCCCAGGTCACCAGAACTAGTGTCGCCGTTGGAAGATTTTCCCCTACTTTTCTGGGGACAGCCCAAAATTTGGGATTTTCTTTCCCTTTCAATGATAATGGTAAACATGACAAATAGAGATTGTGGATCTCTCTAATGGGGACACAGACAGAAATAAAACCTAATAGGTAGGGTTGCACCAATGCCGTTTTTTGTACCGGCGAATACCAACACAAGTACTCACTGATACTGAGTATCGGTACGTTTGTGGTGCGATTTGAGCCCATACAAAATGATAGGGGTCAAATCACACTGCTAAGATTCGCATGCTTGCTTTAGTTATACTTTAATGTCTCGTTATTTAATTTATGAGTGTACAGTTTAAGGACCATTCACTTAACGAAAGGCTTGGCCCGAGTTTGCGGTGGTTGCCAGCATTACCCAATATTCCCCATTTGCTACTTCATCTAAATTTATTTTGGATACCTTTCAAATCACACTTTTTATTAGACTCAATTAACATTTTTAAACTTGCTCATGTTTCTGGGTAACTTTGCAAAATATGTTTATATAGGAAGTTTTTGTATTAATGATAACATAATCTGGCAGCCTTTGTAATGTTTTTATTGGGGATGTCACTAGTTTCTTCAAATTGTATTAGCATGAAGTTATAATGGTTTGTGGTCAGTTTTCTTTTTTCTTTTAATATTGCTCAGTTACAAACTGTTTTTTATTTGGTTAACATTTTATTTTTATACGTTGGGCTAGTTCTTCCACTGGCTCAACTTAAATACTAACCATAACATACAAAACCATCCACAACATCACCCCCAGCTACATCACCAACTTCATCTGCAGATCACGCTCAAATTGTCCTCTCTTCTCCTCCCAAGACATCTGTCTCTCTAGTTCCCTTGTTATCGCTAACCCATGCTTGCCTCCAGGACTTTTCCAGAACCTCTCCCATCCTCTGGAACTCCCTGCCCCAGTATGTCACTGTCCGCCTTCAGATGATCATTGAAAATGCATTTATTCAGGAAAGCCTATCCCGCCTCCACCTAAGAACTGTACGTGAGTCGTCTCCATCAGCTCATCCCCCCCGCAGCTATTACCTATTGTACCACCTCCCGCTCCCTTTAGATTGTAAGCTCCACGTACCTATTGTACCACCTCCCTCTTATCCCTTCTGTCTTGTAATCGTACTGCCCCCTTATTGTAAAGCGCTGTGTAAACTGTTGGCGCTTTATAAATCCTGTATAATAATTGTAATTTGTAAAATATTTTATTTGCGCTTGTGGAAACAATAGTAAAATATTCGAAAATTGCAGTTCAGCTGTCCCTTGAGCCCAATAGGGTTGGAGAAACGTTAATGGGTTGTTTCCATCTTAGAACGCCCATTGTTAAAGTGGTTGTAAAGTCAGAAGGTTTTTTATCTTAATGCATTCTATGTATTAAGATAAAAAACCTTCTGTGTGCAGCACCCTCCCTAAGACTCTATCCAGCGATGTGCATGAGTGCCTCAGCTGTCCGGCACTCTCCCTCCTGATTGGCTGAGAGACAGTGGTGATGCCATTGGCTCCCGCTGCTGTCAATCAAAGTCAGTTAGCCAATCAGGAGAGAGAGAGGGGGCAGGGCCGAACCACGGCTCCGTGTCTGAAAGGACACATGGAGCCGCGGCCCAGGTGCCCCCATAGCAAGCTGCTTGCTGTGGGGGCACTCAACAGTTACAAAGTCGGGTTGAAAAAAGGCACAAGTCCATTTAGCTCAACCAAAAAGAAAAAAAAACAACCATACAATCCCATATACACAATCCTTTACCCACAGTTGATACAGAGGAAGGTAAAAAAAACTCAGCCAAGCATTATCCAATTTGCTACAGCAGGAGAAACAAATTCCTTCCTGATCCCAGAGAGGCAATCAGATATTCCCTGGATCAACTTTACCTATAAATGTTAGTCCCCCGTTATATTATGTACATTTGGGAAAGAATCCAGTCCTTTTTTTCTACTTAAACCTCATGTTCCACTTAGTTGCCCAATGGAACAGTGCATTAAGGTTGGCTTGTAAGTTGGAGACATCCTGTAAGGAGGGAGGGGCCAGGGGCATAGGTGGGGGCCCCCGAGAAGAGGAGGATCCAGGCTGCTCTGTGCAAAACCACAGCGCAGAACAGGTAAGTATACCATGTTTGTTATTTTTAAAGAAGAAAAAAAAATAGACTTTTAGTATCGCTTGAATTTACATTAACAGGCAGGCTGCCAAGTCTTTGCTGCCAGAAAAATTGAGGGATAAGCTGCAGTTTCTGTGCCCGTCTTCTGAACTTTGAGGATGAATTTCTCCACAATGCCTGAAAAATATAAATTGAGGCATGTGAAATTAGAAATGCATTATTATACTGAATGCTATTATTGCATATATCAACTGCATACACTGATCAGAATACAATTGTTTTTGGAATAGTAGTCCTTTAACTCCAGATAAGAGCCTAATAAAATCACTTCCCTTTTAGGATGAGCTTCTCAGCAAAAAGAAGAAGGAGAAAAAAAAAGAAAGCAGGGGGCAAAGATGACATGAAATCAAGTCTGTTGGAGAAAAATGAAAGGTAAGAAGATCTGTTGTGGCATTTTTTATGTGTGTGGGAAATAGTGAGGCTGTGACACCACAGAATAGATCATACCTTGAGTTATGGAAAAAAGGTGGGCTATTTCTGCACTCATATCACTGGTAAAGAAAAAATATGAGATCCATTTCTTTGGTCTGGATTCACGGGACATTCTAGCTCTATCCTCGCTGTTTTCAAACAATAAAAAAGTGTATCTGTAATAAATAAATAATAATAAATATGTCCAGGACTGTTCCCTCACACAATGCCCCATGCAGGGAGAATGTCAGTTCTATTTTCGCCACTGACAGCTGCTCGGGCTCACTAGCGATCAGAAACCAATTAGAGTGGTTCCTGGTCATGTGATCACCATATCAGTTATAACATGGTGATCACATGGCTTTGTTTTTATACAGCTTACACTGTATTCCTGTGTACTTGTGTAGTTTTTCTGTGCACTCACTGTACACATAGAAAGAAATGTACTGCGGGCGGGCGACCGCTGTTGGCAAAGCAACGTACCTGTACGTCGCCTAATTCTGGGGTCCCTGCCCAGCACCTGCTGTGTCTGTCAGCCAGTCCTGGCCAGTGATTGGCTGTGTGCAGTCACAGCCCAGAGCTCTGTGTTGGTTAACAACACAGCACTCTGTACAGAGGGAACGACTTGTCAGTTTCTCATCCCTGCAAAGGGGAGATCTAGTAGTAAAAGCAGCACACTTTTTGCACACCTTACACATCGTTAGGCACACGTTTAACCCCTTGGATCACTCTAGATCAGTGGTTCTCAACTCCTGTCCTCAGGACCCACTAACAGGCCCGATTTTAAGTATTACCTTGGGGAGATGCAGACTAGAATACTGCATTCACTGAGAAGCAAAGGATATCACCTTTGATGTATTCTAGTTATCTTGCAAACCTGGCCTTTTAGTGGATCCTGAGGACAGGAGTTGAGAACCACTGCCCTAGATGTTAACTGATCACTGTATTGGTGTCACTGGTGATGTCATGATTTGGCAGTTAGTCAGTCCCCCCAGCGTCAGTTAGTGTCAGATTGTCCGCCGCACTATCACAGTCCCATTGTAAGTCGCTGATCGCCGCCATTAGTAGTATAAAAAAATTTTAAGTTCAAATATAACATAGTTTGTAGACGCTATAACTCTCATGCAAACCTATCAATATACACTTACTGGGATTTTTTAAATTAAAAAAACCTGTAGTAGAATATATTTTGGCTAAAACGTATGAAGTAATTCGATTTTTAAAAATCTTGGATATGTTTTATAGTATAAAGTAAGAAATATTGGTTTTTTTTTTTGGTCTTTTGCAAAAAATAAAACCCAGTGGTGATCAAATACCACCAAAAGAAAGCTCTATTTGTGTGGAAAAAAAAAAAATGATACCAATTTTGTTTGGGTACAGCGTTGCATGACCACATAAGTATCGCAGTGCCAAATAGGAAAACGTGGCCTGGTCATGAAGGGGGTAAAATCTTCCTGAAATAAAGTGATCTTTTTACATAATTTGGGTTTATTTACCTCCTTATAATTATTTTTTTTACAATTTTTTTTTTCTATTTGTCCATTTGTTAGAAATCTGAGCAGGGTATTTATTCAAACATTGTACCAAATAAAAGCCACATCCTTAAAAAAAAAATTAAACATATATATATATATATATATATTATTTTGGTAGACAAATCAGAATTCTTTATCATGTACATTTACATACTGATGCGGCTATATTTTGTCTGGTTATTATCAATGATCTTTGGTTAGGAAAGATTTAATGTACCAAAGGAATGTTGGATTATTTTTTTTCTAAAAAATTATTTTAAGGACACATCCCCACAGCCTTCACACAAACTAATGCTGTAGAATCAAGAGCCTATAACAAGTTTGAAAAGCTGAATAAACATGCAAACAGTGTAAAAAAGAAAAGAAGCATGTCATGGCCAGTTCAGTGCAGCATTATTCACTGACGTCACCAGAATAGAAAACAGACAGAAACGCTTGTGATCTCCTCTTTCCATTGATCCAGTTCCTGCCCCTGCTGGGTAAACTATTTAGAAATGCTTTAATTCTCTCTAAAAGTCAATAGGAAAAATGGTTTTATCTTTCAGGATGTGGAATGCCATTACCCACCATGCTTTACATCTTCCAAAATCTAGTCTGTGTGTCTGTTGTATTATATAGTGGAGAGGAACTTAGCACAAAAAAAGTAATCTTAAAGGGAATCGGTCACCAAGGAGAGAACACTCGGTCATTGAGCGGTTCACTTTACAGACCAAGTAACTAAATCCATCAGTGAGCAGAATATTGTAATAGTGTAATAAAAAAAATCATTGCACAGAATACTAATCCACCCCTTAGTTGCCCCTTGCTTCAACCTCTATCCCCATATTCACCCTCTAGGTTACATTTATCCTTTAAGTCATGGAACAACATTCTACATTCTGCTTACATTGAACCTGTAAAACAATTTTTATCACTATTGAATCCTTGCAGACAGGCAACAGCATACAATACAAAAGGTCCCTGATACACGTTCAACCCAGCCAGCAAAAAAAAAAAAAGAGAAAAAAAGTAACCTGTCTTATAGTGTATCTATGGTCAAAATGTAAAATCGTATATTTTTTACTTTATGCTATAACACCTATCCAAAAAAAAAAATAGAAAAAAAAAAAGTCTTCATAAAATTAGGCCAATATGTATTCTGCTATGTTTTCCTTAAAAAAAAAACCCAATAAGTGTATATTGATTAGTTTGTGCAAAAGGTATAGCGTCTACAAACTATGGGATATTTTTATTTATTTAGATTTTTTTGCTAGTAATGGCGGTGATCAACGACTTATAGCGGGACTGCGATATTGTGGCAGACATTCTGACAATAACTGATGCTTTTTGGTAACAGTAATACAGTGATCAGTGCTAATAATATGCACTGTCACTGTACTAATGACAGAGGAAGGGGTTAACTTCAGATGCGATCAAAGTGTTAACTGTGTGCCCAGCCAGTGTTTTACTATACTGTGTGAGGTGTTTTTACTAGGGGAATAGATGGAATTTATTCTCTGCCTTGCAGGGACACAAACTCCATCCTTTCCCCTCCTGTCAGAATGACAATCTGCCTTGTTTTATCTAGGCAGATCGCAGTTCTGTCTCTGCCTGACGATCGATGGGTGCCGGAGGACATCAAGTACCCAACACCCACCATCGGCTTCTGCTGTGTGTAACCACAGCGGAAGTGGGCTGCCAGTGGTGCGCATGCATGTTCCTACCAGAAAGTGTCGGATCATGTATATATACGAAAAACTGCTATAGTTTTTAAAGTGGTTAAAGGGGCCGGGCTGGCCAGTGGGAGTAGAAAATGGCCTGGCATTGGTGGGAGTAAATAATGCAATAGGCTTGAGGTAAACAAAATTACATTATTGGTGTGTCAGAATAGTAGTGTCCCATAATTGGTGTCAGTGGGAGGAATAGTACTCCATTGTTGGTGTCAGTGGAAAGAATAGTACTCCATTGTTGGTGTCAGTGGAAGGAATAGTACTCCATTGTTGGTGTCAGTGGAAGGAATACTACTCCATTGTTGGTGTCAGTGGGAGGAATAGTACTCCATTGTTGGTGTCAGTGGGAGGAATAGTACCCCATTGTTGGTGTCAGTGGGAGGAATAGTACTCCATTGTTGGTGTCAGTGGGAGGAATAGTACTCTGTTGTTGGTGTCAGTGGGAGATATAGTGCCCCAAGGGCCGGATAAAGGCAAGCAAAGGGTCACATCTAGCCCGTGGGCCACAGTTTGGAGACCCCTGGTCTAAATTATCTTGAAATGAAGTTTGCGAAGATTCCCACACATTTACTTCCTTGAATTTGCATGATTCCCCGATCAACACAGACAATTCTGACATGGCAATCCCTCCTGCCAAGCCTTTAATTGCTCCTGGTGGTGAGGCGGGGCGGGCAGGGGAAGCCATCCCCCCCGGGAGAAGACAGTGATTATTGCTAGCAGCTATAGCAGCCACTAGCGATAATCGTAAGAGAATCCTGGCTGGCTGTACCCAAGTTAATTGATCGATCAACTTGGTACATTCAGCCTACCCACACACGCTTCGAAAATCTCGTCCGGTTCCTTTTGAACTGGCCAAGAATTGAACCGCGTATGGCCGGCCTTGCAACACTGTGATTTTTACCTTACACATTACCCTTTTGCTTAAAGCAAACCTTTTAAGTGTAGTGTGGGGTTTTTACAGCTAAACAAGACTTGGTTAGAGAGATTTTCTCACTATCTGCCTCAGAAGGTTTTACCAGACAGGAAGTGAAGGAAAATATCCAACAAGGGTATAGTTTGTAGCCTTTCCCTTTCTACTTTACAGAAAAAATAAAAATAAAGGTAAAAAAAGATTTTGACTGGACAGACGTTTTACCCCCCTCTCCCCCTCTCCCCTTCTCCCCTTCTCCCCTTCTCCCACATCACTATTTATATCTATGTGGTAATGTGCGGTAAAATTCATGCTTTACTGCAGGCAACACAATGCACATAGACAGAGCACTAGAATCCACATGCGTTTTAGTCCATAATCGTGTGCCTTAGTAGTGACTAGTCCCTTCTTGTCCTTTGCTTGCTTTTTGTGGGCAAAACCTTCACAGTTCTGGTCCTCTTTAAAGTGGAACTTTGGTCATTTTTTCATCTTTCCATCTATTAAATCTTCTGCCCTTGTTGTTTTACTTTGAATAGTAAAACATTTTTTTCTGCCAGTAAATACCTTATACAGCCCACTTCCTGTTGCTTGTCTGGTCATTAGTCTAGGCTTATGACATCATGCACAGCTCTCTCTCTCTCTTGTGAGAGTTTGCCAGCGAGGGAGGAGGGATGAATCATGGCAGAGCCAAGGAGAGCGGCAGAGCTGGAGGGGGCTGGATGAGGGCGGAGATAATAGGAGGCTGCAGAGATCTATGAGTATTCGAGAGAGGAGAAATGTGCAGGCAAGCAGTGGTGTGTGTGTGTGTGTGTGTGCCTGTCTGTCTGTATGTGTGTGTCTGTCTGTATATGTGTATGTGTGTGTGCCTCTGTGTGTCTGTGTAAATCCAGGAAGTGAACAGGCAGCAGCTTCAGCTGCCCACAGTTAAAATGGCTGCAGCCAGACTTGGTGGAGGGAGATTTCTGCAGCATACTTGACAAGTACAGAATCACAGTATATATAAAATAATATGCAAAGTGGTTGAAGAGAAGCTCCATAATGGCAAAGATGTTTTTATTATTTAATTATGTGAGCAGACTGCAGTTCCTCTTTAAGTAACTAATTACACATTAAATCTTTTCATGCTTGCTTTTACAAGGCATCTGTCCACATTTTGGTTAATGTGGTATTAAACCATAAAGCAAACATTTATTATATTGCAGCTTACCAACTCTTAGATGTGATGGCTGCATTAGCTTTATTTTTTAGGTTTTCTTTCATTTTTTTTTTTTTTCATCTGGTGGTCCAGCCAATAGTTCTGTTATTTTTCAACAGAACAACCTGTCCTGTAGATGCAGCAGTTGAAGGGTTGAGGCAAGCCGTCTACCACTGACAGGGGTGCTTACAATGATCAGCTTTTATTTAATGTAAAACCTTTATCTCAAAGAGGACAAAACTCTTGCTGTAACTGCAGTGTTTGCTGGAGTTTGGCTTCAATTTGTTAGTGTATCTATATATTGCTAGTACATCTAACACCTAACCCTCCCAGACTGATAATGTTGCTGTCCAAAGATGTCTCTGTTGCTCCTCCATCCAGTGGAGGCGCTCTAATACAGGAGGTGTTTTACTAGCCAGATCGTGTGGTGAAAACAGAGGTAAGAAAAGCTTAAAAAAGAATGCAGCCACCACATCTAATGATTGGTAATCAATACATTTTTGGTTTTTGGTTTAATACCGATTTAGGTGTAAATATTGATGAATAATCGTATCACTTCCTGTGTACAAAGTATAATATTTTGAGAAGACTGTATGACAATTTCTGTCATTCTCCTCTAAGCAGAAAATGCTGGCATTACAATGTTTTCTTACATTTACTTACTTTCCAATGGATGTGAAGGTTGAAAAAAAAAAAAAAAAAACTTTGGGATTGATTTACTAAAACTGGAGCGTGCAAAATCTGGTACAGCTCTGCATAGAAACCAATCATCTTCCAGGTTTTATTGTCAAAGCTTATTTGAACAAGCCAAAGTCATGTCCTGTACACACGAGCGGACTTTCCGTCAGAAAAATCTTGGATGTTTTTTCCGACGGAATTCCGCTCAAGCTTGGCTTGCATACACACGGTCACACAAAAGTTCGCTGAACTTTTGACCACCAAGAACACGGTGACGTACAACACTACGACGAGCCGAGAAAATGAAGTTCAATGCTTCCGAGCATGCTCAGAATTGTGTCCAAGCATGCGTAGGGATTTTGCGCGTCAGAATTGCTACAGACGATCAGAGTTTCCGAAAAATTGAGAACATGCTCTCAATCTTTTGCTGGCTAGAACTTGGCCAGCAAAAGTCCGATGGAGCATACACACGGTCGCATTTTCCGACCAAAAGCTCTCATCGGTCTTTTGCTGGCTGAATTTCCGATCGTGTGTACGTGGCATAAGAAGCTGATTTCCTACCATGCACAGCTCCTCCAAATTCTCAATGCTCCAGATTTAGCAAATCTCTTGCAATGTCTTGAGGGTCTATTTTCCCTTGATGGTTCCTTCATGTTTGGATATCTTAGGCTGCATCTATGAAGGCCTGTTTCTCATTGGTAGCATTGGGTAACTTATTTCCCCACAATAATGCAACTACCTCAACTGCTATCCTGAACTCCAGTGAACCTGCAAAAGACCAAAGCAGTGGAAAATATCTGCAACCAAAACAACAAGCATTTGTGAATTCGATAAGCTTGGTTTAATAGCCATACATTATATAACTCTTAAAGAGGACATATCAAGGAGGCTGTTACCTGGTATAATAGAGGCTTCCAACAAGTGATGGAGACTGCCATTGCTTGCCTTCCGTATATACACCTTCTCTTTTCAGAGGAGTCAGGCAACATCAGCTTTACATGTGGGATGGTAGCCCCAGCTGTGGCAGATAACGTCCATCCTGACATGTACCCTGTAAGAGCAGTTCTCAACTGTTGCATTATTAATGATAGTTAGGCAGTGTATGGCCAAGTTAAAGTATATATGACACACATTTCCCAGCTTTTCCCCCCAAAAGATCAACATTTTGAAGTAAGTTTGCAATTTAGTGTTGGGCCACAGGTTGGACACCCTTAAAGTGGATGTAAACCCTCATATATACCCAGTGAAGTGAACAGCCTCAGATGATACACAGAGATGAAACAAATCTCCCTACATAAGTTCCACATGTATATCTGCTGTCTTCAGCTTGCTATATTCTTTAGAAAGTTCAGATTGTGTTCTGAGATGTTTCTCTTCCTGTTCAGCACTGCAGTGAAGCCTGGGCATACAGCCAAGACAGCTGATTAGAGGAAAGGCACCTCCCTTCCCCCACTTCACATAGGTAGAGACTTTCAGAGCTGTATGTTAAATGGTTCAGCACTCTGCTAATCTATTTACACCATCCTCCCAAACACAAAACTCGGGCTGCTTTTATCTCAGTGGACAGAGTAGTTGTCAGGAGTTATCAGGCTGATAACAGAAGAACGGATCAGCAGAAAGATACAGGACACAGTGCTTTGAAGAGAGATAAGAAAACACTGCAGATATATGTGCCCAGCTCAAATTTAATGAATCAGGTTTACATCCACTTTAATGTATACACTACATCCATAATATACAGTATATGACAAATTTTTGTTTATCATTCATGCTATCCATTGAACACTCGATATACCCTTTCATACAGATGCCTTTCTTTCCAAAATGTTACCTGAATAAATCCATGAAAATGAAAACCCCTGAGGTCACCCAAACCCAAAGTCTGCATTTGATTTGTACTACAAAGATCCTTCTTACTCTTCTAAGCCAACCCCAGGCTCCTTGATATGAGCTCTGCTGATGGATTTACCTAACAAGGAAAAAAGAAAAGGAAATATTGTGCTTTGGGCCTACCTGCTTTTGCCCATCTGCCTGGTTGTGCTTTATTGTAAATCTGACCCTGAAGATGGCGTATATATGAATTCTGATATTTCCTTTGCACTACTCTCTGCACTTTGTTGTTTGATGAGCCTGTTGCTTTTATTACAGGGTCCTTGAGAAGCCTCAGTGGCGTGATTTACTTCCTTTCAAGCTGGGAATCTGTTTTTATCTCACGGTCAGATCACTGCCACAGTGCTTCCAGGTAAGTACTACATTTAATTTAAAGGAAAATATTTGCTTTTAACTATTGAGCTCTATTCAGCGTCACACTTTTTTTTTTTTTCTTTTTGTCCAAAGGTGGCCACACACTACTAATATTAGACCTTTTATGCTTTTATTACCTAAATGTATCGTCTGACAGACAACTGCATTTCAGATTTATTTATTTTTCTTTTCAAACCTATAATTAAGGTAGTTGTCAATCTTGCTTTTTTGTATCCAGCCTTTTTATTAATACATGTTACAAAGATTACAAAGTCATGCATTACAGTACAGCTGTGGCCAAATGTTTTGAGAATGACACAAATATTAATTTTCACAAAGTCAGCTGCCTCAGTTTTTATGATGGCAATTAGAATATACTCCAGAATGTTATGAAGAGTGACCAGATGAATTGCAATTAATTGCAAAGTCCCGCCATGAAAATGAACTTCATCCCATAAAAAATACTATTTGTGAAAAAAGCTTCAGGGCGCCCAAGAAAGTCTAGCAAGGACCAGAAGCGTCTCCTACAGCTGATTCGCCAGTGTAGAACTTGCTCAGGAATGGCAGCAGGCAGGTGTGAGTGCATCTACACACACAGTGAGGGGAGGACTTTTGGAGGATAGTCTGGTGTCAAGAGCAGCAAAGAAGCCACTTCTCTCCAGGAAAAACATCCAGGACAGACTGATATTCTACCAAAGGTACGATGATTGGACTGCTGAGGACTGGGGTAAAGTCATTTTCTCTGATTAATCCCCTTTCCGATTGTTTAAAGCAGGGGTCTTCAAACTACAGCCCTCCAGCTGTTGCAAAACTACATATCCCATGAGGCATTGTAAAACTCTGACATTCACAGACATGACTAGGCATGATGGGCATTGTAGTTCCTGAACAACTGGAGGGCCATAGTTTGGGTTAAGGCATCCGGAAAAAAACTTGTCCGGAGAAGAAAAGGTGAGCGCTACCATCAGTCCTGTGTCATGCCAACAGTAAAGCATCCCGAGACCAATTATATGTGGGGTTGCTTCTCAGCCAAGGGAGTGGAGCTCACTCACAGTTTTGCCTAAGAATGATATAAAAACATCCTTCGGGAGCAACTTCTCCTGACCATCTAAGAACAGTTTGGTGATGAACAATGCCTTTTCCAGTTTTACAATGGCACATATCACAGTGCTTCCCAAAGCTGGCAAGGATCCCAGAGTCGGCTCTAATTACAGGCCAATATCCATGCTAAACCTGGACGTAAAACTTCTGTCTAAAATTATTGCGACAAGACTATGCAGACACCTTCCAGACATTATTGGCCCGGAACAGGTGGGATTTATGCCAGGCAGGGAGGCACGTCATATTGTCACTAAAGCCATAAATCTCATACATCTACTCGGGGGTTATCTGATGTGAGGAAGAGCCACGAGAGCCACTGGGGGACCCCAGAAGAGGATGATCGGGGCCACTCTGTGCAAAACGAGCTGCACAGTGGAGGTAAGTATGACATGTTTTTTATTTAAAAAAAAAATAAAACACAAAGCCTTAAAACCACTTTAATGTAATTGTCAATAAAAGCCTTTGACACTTATAAAATGCTTGTAATTATACTTCAGTATACCATAGTAACATCTAACAAAAATATCTAAAAACACTGAAGCAGCAGACTTTGTGAAAATTAATATTTGTGTCATTCTCAAAACTTTTGGCCACGGCTGTAGTTGCATAATGAGAGTGCAATAGCTTGAATATTGATGATCACCTGGAGAACGGCACAGGTAGTGTTTGAGATCCATGATTCAACCAAAGTAAAAGAAAATGGAGAAGAAAACAAAACAAAGAAAGTGGAGGGGGGGCAGGATGGGGTGCTGCGAAAAAAGTGAATGATGAGGTTTGGTTCGGGTATAAGGAAAAAGATTGGCCAAGGAGCTACAGATAATAGCAGGAGTAGAAAGGGCACATCAAAGGTCAAGTAGATGGCTGTCAAAGCTGACTGGGAGGAAGTGGTCGGACCCAAGGCATAATGTCCTGTCGTTTTGCCATCCGCTTTTTGGTAATGAATGTAAAGTGTAACCTAGTTTTCCCAGCTGCATACAGGGTTTTGGAGAGCTACCCCTTATGCCGCGTACACACGATCGGACTTTCCGGCGGGATTGTCCTGTCTAACTGGAGTCACGTTCTAAATGTACGGACTTTCCTCCGTGTGTGGGCAAGTCCGTTCATTTCAAAAGCCCTGCGGACTTTCGCCAAAACTCCGGCGGATTGTCCGCTGGAAAAGTCCGGGCGTGTGTGGGCAAGTCCACACGTTCGGAAAGTCCGGCGGACCTCTGCTGGAAAGTCCGGCGGACCTCTGCTGGAAAGTCCGGCGGACCTCTGCTGGAAAGTCCGGCGGACCTCTGAAAAGTCAGATCCTGTGTACAGGGCTTTAGAGATTGTCTGTTTCGTAGTCATCAGAATACGGATCATACGTGTAAATTGATGCATACAAAAACTATTGGGTTTTAAGTTTAGAAACAAAGGTGTCAATTCACTAAGAGATAAATACTGCATGAATTTTTGAGTTAAAATAACTCATGCAATATTCATCACTTGAATTTTGCGTAAATATTGGCGTTTTTTTCACATGCTAGCACTACACCACAGGAAGAAAATAAATGCACACAGAGATACTATGAAACTGTGAAAACATTCTAACATACTTTCATTCACAAAGCGATCTCCCTGGTGAAATGTTACAATTTATTTTCCTTCCTGAGCTCAGGGCAGAACATTTCCACACTGACACATTATATACTTTTACTTTACTGGCCGGTGCAGAGTTCCCCTCCACTGTTATTTTTTATACATTGCTAAAATACCGACTGCCTATTGGCAGGTATGGAGAGATCCACCGCTCCAGGATGATCCACCCAAACTCAATCCCACAGATGTTCCTATGGTTAGAGAACCCAGGTGCAGGCACGGCACAAGCTGATGAAGATGCAAATTAAGGACTCTGAACGGCCGCACTCCAAGAAAAATTCAAAAGCCTTTATTGGTAAAATATGGAATCACACAAAAATAGGTCACAGTAAAGCAAGAAAATAGCTAATGCATTTCACACTACCAAGAGTGCTTACTCATAGCTGACGTCTAGAGGAAAGGCAAAAAAAAACCCCCAGAAGAGCATGCTTCAATCTGCTACCATATTTTCTACCACGTGATTCCATATTTTACCAATAAAGGCTCTTGAATTTTTCTTGGAGTGCGGCCGTTCAGAGTCCTTAATTTGCATCTTCATCTGCCTATTGGCAGGTGATAAATAACAAATGTGTGTGTTCTTTAGTGGACTGACTTTAATGATTTATATTTTTTCTTTCTTCTTTTTTTTTTGTGGTATTCACCTCACATTCGATATTTTACTTTGATGAATTGACTCTTTTATTATCTCATGCGATATTTCCAAAAAATGGGTCACGTAACCTTCATATTGCATGCGGTAACCTTTAGTGAATTGACCCCAAAGCCACCTAAACATAATAATTCCGGGAGTTGCCAGAAAAAGGTTCACCACTTAAATATAAAGCCAAGACTAGAACTGCCAATAGTGCCACGTGGACACAATCCTAGTGAAAAGGTCCCAATAAGAAAGTCTAATGATCCACCAATGTCATTTATTACATGAAAATGTAGACTTTCTTATTGGGACCTTTTCACTAGGATTGTGTCCACGTGGCACTATTGGCAGTCCTAGTCTTGGCTTTATATTTAAGTGGTGAACCTTTTTCTGGCAACTCCCGGCGCTCCATTATTATGTTCAAGTGGCTTTGACTTTCACCCTGGTTCAAGTTGTTTTTGGAGAAGCAGGAGGAAATACCTATGCACCTGGCTTTCTCCTGACATTCATCATTATTAACTTTTGAAACCTCACAGTGGATTAATATGGGGTAGCTGTTAGCAATAACCGTGCACCTGGCTTTTCTTGGACAGCAATGGCTACAAATCACTTGAACTCTATCAGCAGCCTTTTGCACCGGTCTCTAGCTGTAATAGGTTTAGGAGGAATTTGCATGTTTTTTTGGGAAGCAGCTGTTTTAAAAACGCCACTAAACCCTTAAAAGTTTTTATTTTATATATTGTTTTTCATTTTAAGGATTTTGTATTAAATATGGAGTTAAAACGAGTAAAAAAAAAATGACTTGTGGAGCAGTAACAAATAACATTCTCATCTCTGCATGCAAGATGCCTGTAGCTCAAGGCCTGTCAGATCACAGGAGCCTTTGCTTAAAGTTGCAGATGATGCTAATAGTAAGATGTATGCTAGAACCCTTCATGTCATTCCTGAAGCAGAAGCTTTGCCCTGCTCCCTCCAACCTGTGCTGCCTATTAGTATGACTGTCAAAGTTATAAACAAACATTGAGTGGCGGTTCACACTTATGCAAATTCTATGCCAATCAGATGCTATCCAAAAAGCATGTCACGTAAAAAAGCATTATTTCCAATGAAGGTTGTTCACATATATGCTGTGCAAGTTTGATCTAAAAAAAAAAAAGGGTCCTGTGCGAGTTTGATGCGGTGCACATTTCAGCTCCATAGACTTCTATGGTACCAGACTGAAATCGCAGTCCAGTGTTCACATGACTGTAAATTTTTATTTTTTGCCTAGATTTTTTTAGAATAATAAAATCGCAGATGTGACCACTCCCCTCCAGAAATTTGCAATATATTTGCATTGAAAACACACATAGCAAGCAGAAATCGCAATGCAAATTCGCACCTTGTACTGCTTGTAATTCAAACCGAATTTGCAGCGCATAAGTGTGAACCGGCACTTGGAAGCAAAAAGGGTTAAGCCAAACTCCCAACTTCAGGGATACATTTCACATAAAGCATCTGTGGTTTGGGGTTCCTTCTCAAACAATTAAAGTGTATCTATATACAGGTGTAGGAATCTGTGCCAATTGGAAATTGTGAATGAAGATTATGCAAGCTGCAGTTACTAGTGACCAAAAGGTGTATATATGTGTAGTGTAAGTTGTAACCGTGTGGTCAGAAGCTGTCTACACATTCAATAAATCAATCAATAAATAATGAAAGAAGTGCTCACTAATAATTCATCATAAGTGATATAAAATCAATTGGTGAAATAAACGAATATAAAAAATTCTAAAAAAAATTTGAAACTAGCACAATTAATTCATATAATCCACATGTTAAAAAATCATATGAAGTACACATGCAGTTCTTATAACAGGTGAATCCACTGGTGTTATAATACCAAAAAAAGTGCCCAAAAGGTGCTGTCCAAATCCTTTGGTGATCACCAGGTGACCTCTCCCTGAGCTCACAGTGTACTCACCAACTGGGAAATTAATCATGGAAATAAAGTCCTAAAAAAAACACGCTGTCATCTTATCTGTTCCAAATTTTAACAACTCTCTTGCCAAATGAAAGGTCCTATCCAACACATGTAATCCTTTCCAGCACATTCATTGCAAACTTCCTCATCCGATCATACCCCTTTCTCTCACACAGACATGGAGTGGAGAGGTGCCCATAGTGTAAAACAGTTTCCGTCTTTTTAGCACTGATTCGTCTCTAAAGCACTATTGGCTCTGGCTGTGTCACTGTTCCACGAATGGACAGGCTGTGCCGGATGATGTCACAATCCAATCCACAACTTACGAGTTTTAGCGTCAAGTTGTCATCGGAGGTAGGATCTGACGATTGGCGCTGAAACGCGTAAGGTGTGTATTGGATTGTGACGTCATCCCGCACAGCCTGTCCATTCGCGACTCCGTGACACAGCTGGAGCCGACAGTGCTATAGAGACGAGTCGGGTTTACCTTCGTGTCGGGCTGACACTCTGAGATTGTTAGTGCAATACTTTTTATGGCTTAATGAATACGGAAACTATTTTACACTATGGGCGCCTCTCTTCTCCCCTCCATATCTGTGTGTCAGAAAGGGATATGATCGGATGAGGACGTTTACCCTGAATGTGCTGGAAAGGATTACATGTGCTGGAGAGGACCTTTCATTTGGCAAGAGAGTTGTTTGGAACAGTTAATATGTGTGATTGTTTTTGAACCTTATTTGACCATTAATTTCCCAGGTGGTACACTGTGTGCTCAGGGAGAGGTCACGTGGTGATCACCAAAAGGATTTGGACAATACTTTTTGGACATGTTTCTTGGCATTATAACACCAGTGGGTTGACCTGTTATAAGAACTGCACATACACTTTATATGATTTTTTTTTAACATATCGAATACAGTGAGGGAAAAAAGTATTTGATCCCCTGCTGATTTTGTAACAACAAAGGGGGACAAGACAACTTCACTGTATTAAAGGGACGATGGACGAGACCCTGTACTGTCAAATCTTGGGGGAGAACCTCCTTCCCTCAGCCAGGGCATTGAAAATGGGTCATGGATGGGTATTCCAGCATGATAATGACCCAAAACACACAGCCGAGGCAACAAAGGAGTGCCTTAAGAAGTACATTAAGGTCCTGGAGTGGCCTAGCCAGTCTCCAGACCATAATCCCATAGAAAATATGTGGAGGGAGCTGTAGGTTCGAGTTACCAAACGTCAGCCTCAAAACCTTAATGACTTGGAGAGGATCTGCAAAGAGGAGTGGGACAAAATCCCTCCTGAGATGTGTGAAAACCTGGTGGCCAACTACAAGAAATGTCTGACCTCTGTGATTGCCAACAGGGGGTTTTGCCACTAAGTCATGTTTTGCGAAGGGGTCAAATACTACTTTCACGCATTAAAATACAAATCAATTTTATAACTTTTTTGAAATGAGTTTTTCTGGATATTTTTGTTGTTATTTTGTCTCTCACTGATAAACCTACCATTAAAATTCTAGACTGATCATTTCTTTGTCAGTGGGCAAACGTACAAAATCAGCAGGGGATCAAATACTTAGTTCCACGCTGTATATGAATTAATTGGGCTAGTTTCTAATTTTTAAGACATTTTAATTTAATTTATTTCACCAATTGATTTTATATCACTTATGATGAATTATTAGTGAGCACTTCTTTCATTATTTATTGATTGAATGTGCAGACAGTTACACACAGCACGGTTACAATTTATAATACATAAAGTGTATCTATACAAAAAAAAAAATATATATATACATATTATAGTAGCTTACCAACCCTTAGATATGGTGGCTGCCTGTAACACTCTAAGGCCCCTTTCACACTGGGGCGTTTTTCAGGTGGTACAGCGCTAAAAATAGCGCCTGTACACCGCCTGAAAAAATCCGGCCCCATTCACTCTGGAGCGGTGCGCTAGCAGGACGGCAAAAAAAGTCCTGCTAGCAGCATCTTTGGAGCGGTGTATTCACCGCTCCTATACCGCTCCTTCCCATTGATTTGAATGGGAAACCATGGTAATACCGCGGCAATACCGCCGCAAATCGCTGCTACGGCGGCGCTCTGCGGGGGGTCTTTAACCCTTTTTCGGCCTCTCGCGCGGGGTAAAACCGCACCGCGAGCGGCCGAATACCGCGGCTAAAACGACGGTAAAGCAGCGCTAAATATAGCGCTGCTTTACCGTCACCGCAGCTCCCCGCCCCAGTGTGAAAGGGGCCTAACTGTCCTAGAGTGACACTAATGACTTACTGTATCTATGGAGGAGCAGCTTTGTCAACCTAGGAGCAGAGTGTTAAGATAACAGAGTACTCCCACCCCATCATAATATGGGGGGAAGTGTGTGTGTGGGGCTGTAGTTCTTAGAAAGGAATCAGGCAAGCTGAATACATTGTTGGAGATTTTAGTACAGCATTAGCTCACTGCAGGAAGTTTGGGAGCGCACTAGATTTCTGGCAGAATTAACAGGTATTTTTTTGCCTTTATTAAACATATATTAAAAAAATGCTATTCTATTCTATTTAGTGGTATTTTTAACAGGCCAAAAGGGATCAAATAAAACAAGTTCACTCTTTGGGTTTCCATACACTTTACCTAAACATGTGTAGGCAGTGAATCTGCTATCAACCGAACTTCTGGGGACCGGTAATACACTTAAATACACTGTAGGTTTACTTTATGACCCGTGTCTCTGAAGGCTTTCATTTATTTAGATCAGGGGTCTCCAAACTTTCTAAACAAAGGGCCGGTTTACTGTCCTTCAGACTTTAGGGGACCCGGACTGTGGCCATTCCGAGTACAAATTGTCCTGGCGTAAACAATGCATCTTTAGTATTAGGGGAGGAATAATGCCCCATCCTTGGTATTATTGGGAGGAATAGTGCCCCATTACTGGTATCAGTGGGGGGAATAATGTCCCATCATTGTTGTCGGTAGGATAAATAGTGCCCCATTATTAGTATCAGTGGGAGGAATAGTGCCCTATCATTGGTGTCAGTAGTAGAAATAATGCCCCACGGTTGGTATCAGTGGAATGAGTAGTGCCCCATCATTGGTGTCAGTAGGAGGAATAGTGCCCCGTTGGTGTCAATGGAAAAAAATCATACCCCGTTGTTGGTGTCACCACCAAGAATTCTGCCCCATTGTTAGTGTCCGTGGGAGGAATAGTGTCTTGTATTAGTGGGAGAAAAAGTACCTCAAGGGCCAGATAAATGCAAGCAAAGGGCCACAGTTTGGAGACCACTGATTTAGATTATGCCATTATTAGTCACATCCAGCTGGACTTGTTACTAATGGTCAGGTCATCTCACCACTCTAATGCCCTGTACACACGGTCGGACATTCCGACCACCAAATCCGTCAGATTTTTTCCCACGGATTTTGGCCGAAACTTGAGTTGCATACACACGGTCAGACAAAGTTGTTGGAAAATCCGATTGTTTCGAACGAGGTGACGTATAACACGTACGACGGGACTACGTAGAGGCCAGTAGCCAATAGATTTCGTCCCCAAATTTATTCTGAGCATGCGTGGCACTTTGTGCGTCGGAATTCTATACACACGATCGAAAAAAGTCCAATCGGATTTTGTTGTCGGAAAATTTAAGGTCCTGCTCTCAAGTCCGCTAGAGCCCGCACAGAAAACTGATTTTCCGACAACATAATCCGATCAGACTTTTCCCGTCGGAATTTACGATCGTGTGTACAGGGCATTGCAGGTGGTCTCCTCAATTCAAATGAATGTTGAGAACATACCCCAGAATTTGTACCCACAACCTTTATACCTCTAATCACTTCTTGGACAGTTGACATCTGCCACATTGTATGTCAACATGGTGTATGGATGAAACTATACATAATCCCAACCGCTAAAATCTTAAAATTTAAACTAACCCAAGCCTAAAATTTACCTTTTGTTTAACTTAGTTTCAAAAGTATTTTTCAATATTCTGGTGGTCCTGCCATAACAGTTCTTGTTCAGGCACTTCTGTTATAGGATCGGGTCACAAGCCTTGTCCCTGTCCCTCTGTGCTCCTGCATTGTCTCATGGGCTTCTGATGGGGATTACAAGTGGCTATTTTAGCACCCATTCCCAGGTATAGTGCGTTGCTGTCGCCCACAAGAAACCCGCCTGGGAAACACCATGAAGCCATCATCAGAGTGCATGTAGACAGAAAGTAGTTGTAAGGAGCCTGCAGGAGGTCAGCAGCAAAAAATGAAAACCAGGTGAAAACAAGTAGCGATGCACTGAAATTTGGTAGCCGAAAATTGTGTTTTCAGCATTTTGCTGAGAAAGAAAAAGGTGCCGATTTTATGGCACCAAAACCGCACAGGATTTTACTGTGCTTATGGTGTGTTTTTTTTCATAGGTCATGTGAAAAATGTAACACGGGCGTCATTGACGCATATTCAATGCATTTCAACGTGGAGGTGCATTTTTGGTGCGTTTGGCAGCAAGCAAGATTTTTAACACCACAATGGAAGCTCAACGAACCAGTGTGAAAACATACATAGAATTTAAAAGAATGCATTTCTCTTGAGCTTTTCTTGCGCTAAAGGTGCTAATAATGGCTGACAATAAATTCATATTCATTCATGATATTAATTAAAAAGTCAAATATAATACAAATTTTATATATATATATATATATATATATATATATAATATTATACACATTTTATATATTTTTATATATACATATATATATATATATATTTATTATATATTATATTTTTATTTATATTTTCATTTTCAGTTTTCGGCCAATTGCATCCCCCATTTTCAGTTTCGGCACCAAAATTTCCATTCAGCGCACCTCTAAAAACAAGTGTTGTGTTTTTTTTTTTAAATGACAATTATTACGCAGTGATTTAACAATCAAATTACCATTCAGCGACTGTTTACACTTCAGCGTTACCTGTGGGTGTAAATGCAGAGGTGTGTTACCAGTCCTTGTTAGAACGGAGAGCTAAACAAATCCTCCTGACTGTGCCTAATTACTGCTAACTGCTTTTCAAGGAACTTCTTTTTTTTATTACTGATTCCTGTATTATGTTTTATTGGATTGAACAGGATGCCAAACAGTTTTATGCAGAGTACAATGAGAAGAAAATGAAAGAAAAGGAAGAAGCTGAAGCCAAGGCAGAGCTCGAGTCTCAATTAAGTAAGATGAGTCATTTCATGGCTGTATAGTCCTCTACCCCCATCTGTGCCATTTTCCACATTTTGGTGTTCCATATTTCACAGTAAATTTAGCTATATGGTCTGGCAAGGCAAATTTCTGTGCAGCTTTTATTGAAAACCATAACTTTTACAAGATCTTCAGGCTGCATTGGTTGTATTAGACTCAAAGTGATATTGTTCAGCTGAAATTCACCACTGAAATAAGATGAATGTGCACCAGGATATGGATGTTGTGGCAGGGTGGTAGTTTGCCACAAATTGCCTAAAGTGGTTGTAAACCTCAGACATATAATATGAACAAAGCACATCCCTCTATAATATGTACTTGTCTCACTTAAGAGCACTAATGCTGCGTACACACGGTCGGAACTTCCGATGGAAACAGTCCGATGGGAGCTTTTCAACGGCTTTTCGGACCGTGTGTATGCCCATCGGTCTTTTTCTGTCGGAATTTCCGACTGACTTTGGATTGGGAGCCTGTTCTTAATTTTTTTAACGGAAAACCTTTCTATCGGATTTTCCGATCGTGTGTATGCAATTCCGACACGCAAAATTCCGAAGCATGCTCGGAAGCATTAAACTTCCCTTTTTATAGTCCAGTTTAACGTGTTGTATGTCGCTGTGTTATTGACCGTTGGAATTTGGTGTGACCGTGTGTAGGCAGGACAGTTTGAGCGTAATTCCGTCGGAATTCCGACGGAAAAACCATCAGAGCTTTTTCCAACGAGAATTCCAATCGTGTGTACGCGGCATAAGTGTAATTTCTGTCTGCTGCCACAGTGATTTGCTATCAACATGCGTCACTTCAGTCAAGTTTTCCTGACACCAAGAGAAAAAAGGTGACATGGGAGGGAGCCCCAACCTCAGCTCTGTTCCTGTGTGCTGTGTGAAGCGGGGGGGGGCCCCCCGGTAGGGTTGCCACCTTTTCTTCAAGCCAAACCCGAACACTTTAGTGGCACACAGCAATTTTTTTTGTAGTACACGCTTTAGTATTGTAAGAGACTTAAGACACCTTTGAGTTACCCTAGGAGAGTAGTAAGGAGGTGTGCATAGCGCTCTGCAGTGAACAGTGGCTGTGGCCAAATTGTGTTAACAGTGGAGGGGGGGGGGCGGACTTAGAGGGGCATGGTTGAAAACAAAAGCATTTGTGTGCCCATAAAATATGATTAGATTAATAAAAGAAATGTCACAGTTAAAATATGAACCTAGCCTACCTTAAAAGTGTATACTGTCAGTTAGTAGGGCAGGCAGGGCAGTGTGGATGGGGTCGACAGGGCAGTGTGGATGGTGTCGGCAGGGCAGTGTGGACAGTGTCGGCAGGGCAGTGTGGACAGTGTTGGCAGGGCAGTGTTCACCTGTGGATGGGGTCGGCAGGGCAGCGTGGACAGTGTAGGCAGGGCAGCGTGGACGGGGTCGACAGGGCAGCGTGGACGGGGTCGACAGGGCAGCGTGGACGGGGTCGGCAGGGCAGCGTGGACGGGGTCGGCAGGGCAGCGTGGACGGGGTCGGCAGGGCAGCGTGGACGGGGTCGGCAGGGCAGCGTGGACGGGGTCGGCAGGGCAGCGTGGACGGGGTCGGCAGGGCAGTGTACCTCCATCCAAAACCCTGAATCGGCTCTACTGAACCCAACCCCATCCAAACTGTTCACAAAGGGGCACTGTGCGTTCTACAACCTTATTAAGCACCTATTAATTACCAAAAAAAAATCAAAGCAATCCACAGGCGTCCCACAAATAGAAGATATCAGATAAAGGCTACTGAGTGAGCACAGAACAATGAAGTAATTATGCCAGGTTGGGACTGTAGGGGGTATTATACTGCAATCTTCAATCAGCAGCCATGTCCCTGGACGAAAAGTCCCACACTGGAGAGCTTGTGTACTGTGAACGTCAGGAAAGTACAGACTTATGGGGAGGAAAGGAAGGGCCATCAGCTCTGCACTTACCCAGCGGTCGGTGTCCCCTTAGCTCGCACGGCAGGCTCTATGTCTGTGTCGCCTGCACTCCAGACAGGTCACATGCTCGGCTTACAGAGGGAAAGAGCCCGGGGCTGTGTGTCTGCATGGAGTAGGCACTGATGCATCTCTCCCCCTCACAGCACACAGTCGCCCTGTCTAACATGGCACCACACAAATTACACAGCGCTGGAGACGCAGCCAGAGCGCCAGACAGTGCAGGAAGGGAGGGAGACACCTGCACGGGGAACCCCATTACAGAATCATAATAGGAGATGCCTCAGCCGGGTCTGAACACTCTGTCTGGGGCTCAGACGGACTGATACCTGGACACAGGATTCAAAACCAGTACTGTCCGGGGGAATCCTGGACCGGTGGAAACCCTAGGGGGTGTCCCCTCCCTTCCCTGTCCTCCCCTCCCTTCCTTTCCCTGTCCCCCCCCTCCCTTCCTTTCCCTGTCCCCCCCTCCCTTCCTTTCCCTGTCCCCCCCTCCCTCCTTTCCCCTTCCCCCCCCTCCCTCCTCCCCTTCCCCTTCCCCCCTCCCTCCTTTCCCCTTCCCTTTCCTCTCCTTCCTTTCCCTTTCCCTTTCCCTTCCCCTCTTCTCCCCTCCCCTCCCCTTTCCTTCCCCTTTCCTTCCCCTCTCCTCCCCTTCCCCTCTCCTCTCCTCCCCTTCCCCTCTCCTCTCCTCCCCTTCCCTTCTCCTCTCCTCCCCTTCCCTTCTCCTCTCCTCCCCTTCCCTTCTCCTCTCCTCCCCTTCCCTTCTCCTCTCCTCCTCTTCCCTTCTCCTCTCCTCTCCTCCCCTTCTCCTCTCCTCCCCTTCCCTTCTCCTCTCCTCCCCTTCCCTTCCCTTCTCCTCTGCTCCCCTTCCCCTCTTTCCCCTTACCCTTCCTACCATTCCCTTCTTTCCCCTTCCCTTCTTTCCCCTTCCCTCGTTTCCCTTCCCTCTCTTCCCTTCCCTCGTTTCCCTTCCCTTCCCTCCCCTCCCCTTTCCTTTCCTCCCCTTTCCTTTCCTCCCCTTTGCTTTCCTCCCCTTTCCTTTCCATTCCTTCCCCTTCCCTCCCCTCCTCTCAGCCCTCACAGCACTTCTTACTGAGCTCTGTAGAATTTATGTTCAGCTCCCCCTTTTTTCTGACCACTTAGAAAAGCTTTATAAATTCTGGACTTTCAGTGGCTGTAGAGAAGAGAAGATTTCAGATAAACAGTTACTACTTATATAGGAGGATTTGTTTAATCTCTGTGTATCACCTGAGGCCATTTACTTCACTGGGTATATCTAAGGGTGTACAACCAATTTTAAAATAAATGTGGGGCATTGCAAAATGTGGTGGGACTTAATGGCCCTACAACCTTTGCAGTTTTACAACATATCGCCCAAGATTTCAGATGTGATGATAAAGTGTCAAAAATTTTAAGATGAAATGACACCAGACACCCCCATCCCCCCTCCTGTACTATCCTCCAGGGTTCCAACCTCGCAGCCACTCCGGGGCCCTGGAATTTGAAATCCTGGCTCTTCTTCCTTATCTCAGTGCAGCATTTCCAGGATAGAGACGATCAATTTTAATTGGCCAGCACTGTCACAGTGAATCAATCGGGTTCATCTCAGAAGCACTGCACAGGGAAGAGAAAAAATTAGCATTCTGCTCCTTTGAATTTTCTCGTTGCTGTGATTTGATCCCACTATTGATTAGAAAATCAAACAAACATTCTTAAAATAAAAAACGTTAAACTACATTTTACCAGTGCATAGCCATCTTAAACTGGAACTTTAGTCAGAAAATTTTTTTTTTTTTTGCTAGATCACCTCAGGCACGCCCCTTTTCTATGTATAGCTATGTAAAACATAACAAATAAGTGCCTATACTGTTTAAAATCCAGTAATACTCTGCTCTGCACATGCACAGTTGCTCTCTGTTTTTTGGCACTGTGCTGAAAATTGTAGCCAGTACAGGCAAATTTGCTGACAGCCTAAAGATTTAATGCTGCTCAGGGGCACTGGGCTTCAGCAAAATGACAGCCCCCTAGCAAGAAGAAATAAAGTCCGATTTTCCAGCCAGTCATACATTTGTTCTTCGATTTCCTCAATGCTCACACTGGAGGCA
Organism: Lithobates sylvaticus; assembly: GCA_028564925.1. Lineage (NCBI taxonomy): Eukaryota > Metazoa > Chordata > Amphibia > Anura > Ranidae > Lithobates > Lithobates sylvaticus. The sequence goes on from CM053030.1 coordinate 477,153,556, forward strand.
ATATACAACGCATATTAATTTTGTTAGCATTATTATCAATGTGGAATGTACGCAGTGGCGGCTGGTGGGTTTGTGACCCCATCTAGGTGGCGGGCTACAGGCAGCGGCTCCGGTGTCCTCCAGCCTGGCCAACGGACCCCATCTAGGTGTCACGCGGCAAAGTGCGGGCAGTTGCCCAGGTGTCCTCCAGCACGGCGGGCGGACCCCATCTAGGTGTCGGGCGGCATAGTGCGGGCAGTGGCTCAGGTGTCCTCCAGCATTGCGGGGGCGGACCCCATCTAGATGTTGGGCAGCATAGTGCAGGCAGTGGCTCTGGTGTCCTCCTGCACAGCGGCTGAACCCCATCTAGGTGTCGGGTGGCACAGTGCAGGCAGTGGCTCCGGTGTCCTCCTGCACAGCGGGCAGGCCCCATCTAGGTGTCGGGCGGCATAGTGCGGGCAGTGGCTCAGGTGTCCTCCAGCATTGCGGGGGCGGACCCCATCTAGATGTTGGGCAGCATAGTGCAGGCAGTGGCTCTGGTGTCCTCCTGCACAGCGGCTGAACCCCATCTAGGTGTCGGGTGGCACAGTGCAGGCAGTGGCTCCGGTGTCCTCCTGCACAGCGGGCAGGCCCCATCTAGGTGTCGGGCGGTGGAGTGTGGGCAGCGGCTTCCTCCATGGCTTTCGCCATGCATCTCCACTCTCCTAAGCGTTAGGCGCCCAATAGGATAAGTAATGTGCAGCCAATTCTCATGTTTTTTTCAGCCAGTAATGTCTGATGCTCATAGATCAGTACAGTGTGCAAAACGCCTGGATATTTTTTCGTATGTTGCCAATTGTTGCACTATTCTTTGACTATAGAAGTATGCACTGGAATTATAATATTTATGTAACCTGCTTTAAATTTCCAGAAGAAAAAAAGCCAAAAGTGAAAAAACCAAAGGCTGAATTTCCTGTCTATTCTGCACCCGAATCCAATTTTGTGGCTCACGTGCCCTCCTATGACCAAGGTGTGAGCATTGAGGAAATCGAAGAGCAAATGGATGACTGGCTGGAAAATCGGACTCAAAAAAAGAAGGTAAGCAAAAGTTTTTCAATATTATAGTTTTAGCCCTGGCTCTAACTGGTGCGTTTTGACATAATCGGCGGCAATTGGCAGCAATGGAACTGTCGTAATTGGTGCGCTTCACCGATGTCAAAAGTAGTTTCTGTACTACTTTTTGCGATTTCAGCTTGTGATTTCCATTGACATCTGTGCAGAAACCCGCACAGATGTCTGTAATATCCCCGCTGAAATCGGGACTGACATGCGGGAGTGAAATCTTCATTCAACCTGGGCTGAATGCTAGTTGAAAAGAAAAGACGTCCTTTTATTTAAGAAAAGAAAATCCCCTAAGGCCCCTTTCACACAAAGGGTCCCATCAGGTCTGCCTGTTGGTTCTTCAGGCGGACCTGATTGAACCCTCCTTTCACCCCTATGGACCGGCGGGTGTGTCCGTTAATGTCCGCCTACCACCAATCCAATCCGGTCTGCTAAAAAAAAAAACAGAAGGGGGTTTGTCCTCCTGCATCTAGGCGGATCAGATTGGAGGGCAGGCGGGTGTAAATGGACAGTGGAGTCTGTTTACACCCACTATGTATAGACCAGGGCAGGCTTGGTCCGTGTCCGCTCTGCATAAACTGGCGGCCCTCCAGCTGTTGCGAAACTACAATTCCCATGAGGCATTGCAAGGCTGACAGTTACAAGCATGACTCCCACAGGCAGAGGAATGATGGGACAGCTGGAGGGCTGCCAGTTTGAGACCCCTGCCTTTGAGTAAATGTGAGCATCACAGCTGTAAGGGCTCGTGCACATGACCGCAACATTTGGATGTTATTTTTATTTTTTTGCGAAGAAGTGATAGGTGGATCAAACAGCCAGCCTGTACAAATCAAGGACAGGCTGGCTTAAGCTGTGGCTGTTCAGGTATATACAGAAATCCCATTGGTTACATACATACTGGGACTTGGCATTGCCTCTGCTGTAAACGGGAAAAAAATAACTTATTTTGATTTGTATTCTATCCTGTTGTTTTTTTTTTTTTTTTTTTTTTCCCTCAGTTCTCTGATGTAGCACAAGCCTTGCCCTTTAACTGTAAGCTTGCAAACACTTGATGTAGATACACACAGGGACACAGGGTTGATTTACTAAAGGCCAATAGACTGTGCACTCTGCAAGAGCAGTTGTTCCAGAGATTCGTAAATGAGCAGAAGTCAGGAGACTGCCAATATCCAATCATGTGCAAGCAACAATGCTGTCTTTTAATTTTCCTTGCACTTGATTGGGTATTCTTTGGAAAGTGAAGCTTTACCTCATTTAGTAAGCTCTGGAGAGTGCCGCTGCACTTTACAACGTGCACAGTCTATTTGACTTTAGTAAATTAACCCCATAATGTCAGAATACTTCTATAAAGTACTTCCAACTAAGTGCAGCTCCAACGCACATGTTTTGCAATGTGTTGCGGTAACATGCGTTGCTATTCATCATGGATGACATCCCAACGTACCATCTCAATACATTTGAGTTGCAGCACAGTGCTGTTTTTATTGTAAATTCTGCATGCATACTTTTTGGTGCAATTTGGTGCTTTAAATAGCCCATTCAAATGATTGTACTGCCTTACATAGTGGGGTTGATTTAATAAAACTTGGGAGTGCAAAATCTGGTGCAGCTGTGCATGGTAGCCAATCAGCTTCTAACTTTAGCTTTTTCAATTAACCACTTAATGTCCGCCCTATAGCAGTTTTACTGCTACAGGGTGGCACCTCTGTGCTGGATCATGGATCCGGCTCTTCCATGTTGGCACGCATGCACACCAGCGGTGGCTCACTCCTGCTGTGATCACACACAGCAGGAGCCAAGCGGCGGGTGCCGCAGACTCAATGTCCGCCGGCACTTCCGATCATCTTGCAGAGGCAGAACGGCAGTCTGTCTAAGTAAACAAGGCAGATCGGGAAGAGATGAAATTTGCAAAGGAGGGAATACGTTTAATCTCTTTCCCTAGTAAAAGCACCTCCCACAGTGTAGCAAAACACCAGCTAAGTACGCGGTTAACCCTTTGATCGTCCCTGATGTCAACACTTTCCCAGCCATTGTGTCATTAGTACAGTGACAGTGCATATTTTTAGCACTGATCACTATTAGTGTCACTGGACCCCAAAATGTTTCATTTAGTGTCCAACTTGACCATCGCAATATTGCAGTCCTGCTATAAGTCGCTGATCGCCGCCATTACTAGTAAAACAAAATGAAAATATCTGATGGTTTGTAGATGCTATAACTTTTTTTTACCAAAAATATGTAGCAGAATACAGATTGACCTAAATTAAAAAAAAATCATGATCTTGATTCAACCCCCCTCACGATCTCTATGCAGAATTTCCCGATTCATTCATGTAACAAGTGTAGAGAGTTCTCTGCTCACTCAGCTATCAAAATAAAAAAACTGGGCAGCCTGCCAAGTTTTTCACAACTTTGTCAGGGCTGGTAGATAACTATAAACATTGTAACTTTTTGTTCTCAGATCAAAGGAGTGAACTTCTGTGTGTAAATGAGGTCAGTTTTACTAAACTAAACCTTTTTCTGACACTGGTTTCTTACAAAGTTAAAATCAGTATTTTTTGCTAGAAAATTACTTGGAACCCCCAAACATTATATTTATTTATATATATATATTTTAGCAGAGACCCTAGGGAATAAAATGGTGATTGTTGCAATATTTTATGTCGCACTGTAATTGCGCAGCGGTCTTTCAAACACAATTTTTTGGGGGAAAAAAATTAACAGTAAAGTTAGCCCAATTTTTTTGTATAATGTGAAAGGTGATGTTACGTCGCCAGAATCGTGATCTTTATTCTAAGCAAAAAAATAGTTATTCTCACAATCGTGCAATTCTAGTTAAAAGTGTTTCTTCAAGTTGATCATTTCCCGTGTTGTCTATACCCCGAATGACCGGCACCCTTAACAAGCCGTTTCTGCTTGAAATTTGGTCCTACGGCACACATACAGCTTGTGACCTTCAAAGTAGCTGTGACCAAATTACACAAAGTAGGGCATGTTTTGTGTCATTTTCAGAGTTGTGCAGGCAGTTGTGATTTTTGTGTCTGTGTTTTCAGATGCGATGTTTGGTTTTAGCATTTAATAAGGCTGAGAGCTGAAATGTGAGATTGTATTTAGGCGTTGCTATCTATCATCAGGACTCGCATTGAACTCCTGCAGTTGCTTGCGTTTGACTGCACAGGATGTAAATATTACAGTCTGTTTCCTGCTTGCCATCCCTTTATGCAGGACTGTCCTATCACATTACTCTGCGTGCGTTTAATCTTCTACCTCTGATGTCTTCCTGTTGCCAAACATTTCTCTCAAGTACTTAAAACATGTAACTGCCGTTTACTGGCTGAAATAATCTGTAATTGTTTTAGGCAATTTTAATGTAACAGCCATTACAGATGTCAAATTGCTGTCCTTTGATATCCGCATGAGTCCTCCGTCAGCTGGGGATCTGCAGCGGTTTTTAAAGTGTCAAACCAAAACTTTGTTTTGTTTTTTAGTTTTTGGATAGGGTAGAGGAAGATTAGAACCCTTGTCAACTTTTTATTGCTGTCTACACCGATCAGTCATAATATTATGACCACTGACCGGTAAAGTGAATAATATTGATTATCTCATTACAATGGCATCTGAATATGGGTGGGATATAATAGGCAGCAAGTGACCATGTTGTCCCTGAAGCTAATGTTTAGAAAGCAGAAAATAAATGGGCAAGCATAGGGATTTGAACGACTTTGACGAGGACCAAATTGTAATGTCTAGATCCGGGGCGGCCCATCCATTAAGGGTGCATGGACCCCCCCATCCATGCGTCTGGCCCCCATGCAGGAAGCTGGATGCATGGGGGCTTGTGTTTTTTTGAAGCACCTGATTAGAGCCAGAGGCTCTAATAGGCTTATAAAATAGGGTGGTCTCAATGTGCAGAGAATACGAACCAAGCCCACAGGTGTGTTAGAATAGCAAATTAATATTTGCTATTGTAACACTGATGCCCTTCCCGGTCAATCAGAAAGCGAGACCCGTCACCCAATTGGCTGAAAGGACAGGTGATCCTATTCGATGCCTAGGAGGAGACGCATGGCCGCCGTGATGAAGGAAAGGACACAGGAGCCGATGCCCGCCACTTAGGTGGAGTAAGTGCCGAACTGACCGGCAGGCAGTGGGGGCTGAGGGGCCGCCGGTGGGGTTGGTTTTTTGACACCCCCCCCCCCCAAAAAAAAAAAAAACACTAGCCGCCACTGTCTAGACCAGTAGGTGTGCCAAGGGGAACCTTGGCACCCCAGATGTTTTGGAACTACATGTCCCATGATGCTCCACTACAGTGCCATTGCATGAGCATCATGGGAAATGTAGTTCCAAAACATCTGGGGTGCCAAGGTTCGCCATCACTGGTCTAGACCATGGGTCTCCATAAGTTCTAAAGAAAGGCCCGGTTTACTGTCCTTCAGACTAAGGGGGCCGAACAATGCCCAGTGGGAGTAAACAATGCTTTCTTTGGTATTAGGGGGAGAAATAGTTGGTGTCGTCGGGAGGAATAGTGCCCCATTTTTGTTGTCAGTGGAAGGAATTATGCCCCATCGTTGTTGTCAGTAGAAGGAATAGTGCCCCATTGTTGGTGTCAGTGGAAGGAATTATGCCCCATCGATGGTGTCAGCAGAAGGAATAGTGCCCCATTGTTGGTGTCAGTGGAAGGAATTATGCCCCATCGTTGGTGTCAGCAGAAGGAATAGTGCCCCATCGTTGGTGTCAGTGAAAGGAATAATGCCTCAAGGGCTGGATAAAGGCAAGAAAAGGGCCGTAGTTTGGAGACCACTGGTCTAGATGACTGGGTCAGAGCAACATCAAAATTGCAGCTCTTGTGGGGGATGTTCCTGGTCTGCAGTAGTCAGGACCTGCCAAAAGTGGTCCAAGAAAGGAAGATCTGCAAACAGCCAACAGGGTCACGGGCAGCCAAGACTCATTGATGCACGTGGGGAGCGAAGGCTGGCCCATGTAGTCCATTCCAATAGAAAATTTACTGTAGATCAAATTGTTGAAAAAGTTAATGCTGGTTCTGATAGAAAGGTGTCAGAACATGCAGTGCATCACAGTTTGCTGTGTATGGTGCTGCATAGCTGCAGACCGGTCAGGGTGCCCATGCTAAACCATGTCCACAGCCAAAAGTGCCTACAATGGACATGTAAGCACCAGAGCTGAACCACAGAGCAATGGAAGAAGGTGGCACGGTCTGATAAAGTGTTTTTTTTTTTTTTTAAATGATGTGGATTGGTGGATTGTGTGTGCGTCGATTACAGGGGGAAGCGATGGCACCAAGATGCACTATGGGAAGAAGCTAAGCAGGCAAAGGCAGTGTAATGCCTTGTCTAGTGGAGTCCATACCTCAATGGGTCTGGGCTGTTTTGGAAGAAAAAGGGGGACCCTCAATATTGGGTGGGTGGTCGTGTTATGGCTGATCGGTGTATGTTCCATGCTTCATAGGTGACCATTAATGGAAAAAAAAAGTGACATGAAATTTACATTTTAAGGTGAACTTCGCCTTTAAAAAAAATATGTAGACTACCCATTCCGACCTGTCTTTCTGAACATGCTAGTTGCTGGTCTGTTATGCTGATGCAGTGCCTGCAATACTTTTTGAGACCCTGACTGAGACTACTTCCCATTCTGCATGTGTGTTACAAATCACTCCCTCAGAACGTAGACTAGGGAATTTTGAACTGTAATTCTGACCTTTTACAGACTTTCTTTGCTACTTGTTTGTTCCAGGTTACTGACTTTCCAAGGAAGCCAAGCAGGGATTAGTATGACAGCCCTGGATCATACATTGGTAGCTTCCATGTTTCCATCTACTCAGGCTCACTTTGATAAATAACTATGGATAAAATAGCCACTCTAATATTTTGGTTACAGTTTAATATACTATATAAAAACTGTACAAAAATGATAGCGTTCCTTTAAAGGGTTGCTCAGTGTTTAGTTTATCGTTCAGAGGTATTCTATGAACCCGTCAGAAGTAGGTGAGGCTCATATACCACACGCTGGGAATCTGTCGTCTGTTTATCAGAATGGTTGCGTCTGATGTAGGAAATACTCTTTAATGATGGAGACTAATTGCCTTTTTAAAAAGGAATGTTCTCTTTTTTTCCAAGCAGATATAACAGATTTCCACACCTTCCTATAAATGTTGTTTTTCTGCATGACCTGGTTAAATCTTCAATTAAGATATATACTGAGTTTTCTGTAATTATCTGTCATTAGAAGGGCTTGAGTCTTCAAGCAACTGCAATAAAATAATAATCCTGTTTCTTGATGAAGCCCCCACTTCCCATTAAAAATTTACCTTAAAACATAGATAAGTTTGTTACCGAATTTCTGAAATTGTCCTTCCTGTATAAACACTATATTACCAAAACTATTGGGACGCCTGCCTTTACTCGCATATGAACTTTAATGGCATCCCAGTCTTAGTCCGTAGGGTTCAATATTGAGTTGGCCCACCCTTTGCAGCTATAACAGCTTCAACTCTTCTTGGAAGGCTGTTCCCAAGGTTTAGGAGTGTGTCTATGAGAATGTTTGACCATTCTTCCAGAAGAACATCTGTGAGGTCAGGCACTGATGTTAGAGAACAGGCCTGGCTCGCAGTCTCCGCTCTAATTCATCCCAAAGGTGTTTGGTCGGGTTGAGGTTAGGACTCTATGCAGGTCAGTCAAATTCCTCCACCCCAAACTTGCTCATCCATTTCTTTATGGACCTTTTGAGACAAAACACTGTCTGGCAGAGAACAAAGTTGACGCATTTCGCACTGATTAGTGCTTACTCTAGTAAGCCCTAGTCAGGTCGGTAATGTCACAAAGGGGCTTCCAGATTCCGATAAGCCCCAGCCTTCAGACCACCACAACCACAGCCCAGGCTTGTGGAGAAGAAACCCTTGCCCACCTGCCATGTTGAGGGCATGTGGCCTGATATGGTTCAGGAAGGGAGGACATTCGCTCATTCCCCCCCTCTCCTGACCTGCCAGGCTGCATGCTCGGATAAGGGTCTGGTATGGATTTTGGGGGGGGGGGGGCCCAAACAGTTTTTCTTTTTAATTTTGGCGTTTTTTTTTTTTACACTATTTTTATTTTATTTTTTATTCAGCTGTCAGCGGGGAAGCCCATTGACAGCTGGTGACTCACCAGTTGTTAAGGACGCCGTAGCTGGCCCCGCTCCTTAACAACCATCTTTTACTGCACCCTGATTGGGCAAAGCTTTGCCCAATCAGAGGGTAGAATGCACTGTGCAGCGCGCTGTGCATTGTAGGGTGTTCGGCGGGGTGAACACCCTGTAAATTCAGGTCTTCCCGAAAATCGCCCCTGAAAAGCAATCTGAATGCAGATCGCGGCAACCAGCTATGCTTGCGGTCCAAGCTGGCTCGGTGTGGCTCCCCCCTGCTTCCTTCCAGCGGCCGATTCCTGTTTCATCTGTGGCACGCCCTGCCCTGGAGATACCATCCTGCAGCCCGGACTACTCTTCATACAGAGATTCTGAGGACTGACACTTCCATTCTTGCTTTGGCTTCCCCTTATTGGAATATAGTGTGAGTTTTCATCATATCCCGGACACGGTAACATTTGGTACTGCTTGCATTTATTTGTTTGCATCTAATTTTTAAAGTCATGTGATCTCCTTGTTTTGGAATAAAATGGTATTATCTGGTCATTTTACTGGGCAATTTTGTGTTGCAATTACAATAATCAGTGGTGGTCATCACAATCTGACCATTTATAGTGCAAGCCTTGAGCGCTGCCCAGACTTCCATATCCGCTTTTCATAGTAGCGGCCTTTTAGGTCTAAATCTAGAACGTTCTTAAAACAAAAAAATTTGAACATAAAGATTTAGGCTTTAAACATTTTCAGATCAACATCTAAAGGGTATATTATTTCCTATGTTTTATCTTCACTTTTGTTCCTCCTGGAGACATAAGATAATAAATTATATGACATCTAAAGTGATGATATAAATGGCGATGTATTTATTGATGCCTGTTAATAGTACAGTTACCTCTGCTGCTTGTAGGTGACAGGTACACTTGTATCCTGATAGTTGGCGTTTCCGTAATCAAGGAGAGTTGAGGGACACTTCTGCACTGACAACCACGATGAGGCTTATGCTAAAACAGTTCTATTATTCCCTTAGGAAAGAGCTTAGTTCCTTAATTGCTTGGATCACTTTAACCATGAGCTCATCTCATTTTGTGGTAGGACAGGTTACCATGCCAATTGCATGGGGTTTTTTTTTTCTCTCTTCTATTTTCTTATGGCTGATGTCTACTTAATCTTTGTATGTTGGCTGAAATGTGAGACTCCTTTCCCTGTGCATTTGCAGCAGCTGTGCAGAGCCGGGGTAGGTAAGATTGCATGGCTTTCTTCTGACAGGACTGTAGTCTTAAAATAATTTCCAGGTGCTATTTACTGCTGAGTAGACATATCCAGGATCAGAACTGGGAAGTCATTGGAATACTGTAGAATGTAGTAGCAACCAAGTCCGTATGTTTCTAAATTAAGTAAAGTAGGCAATTTTTCTTAATTTCTTCCCCAAAGTAAAGGAAACATGCTCTGTCATGCTCAACGTCTAGTCTGCTCTTGTTATCTACCGCTGATCTGCAGCAGCTGGAAAGCTTTTAAATGCTACATAGGGATGGAATGAATTATTCGCTCACTCATCAACTGTCGCAATCAACTGTCGCCTTGTGTGTGTATGTGTGTGTGTGTGTGTGTGTGTGTGTGTATGTGTTTATTTTTTTGATTTTTTTTTTAAGCCCAACTTCATTGAAAACTTTTACACTTTTTTTCACCAGTTGTGAATATTGTGCAGAAGGGTTAGAACTAGGAATGCACCAATATAATTTTTTTTTTTACTATGAGTACCGATACTTTTTTTTTTTTTTTAATGCTTTAATACTAATACCTACCGCAACTGTTTTGTTTACAATTCAGCTATCGGCAATGGTGCAAAGCATTAAAAAGTTATTTACCAATGAAATACATTTTTATTTTTATTTTTTTAAATGTTGTGCTTCTTTTAATGTGAAACGTATCAATATATGTTAAAGGTGTAAAAATATTAACAAACAAAGCAAACAAAAAAAAAGTTTAAATTATGATTGGTTTATAAAATAGAAGTGAACAAAAAAGAAATCGTCAGGAAAATAATAATTAAATAGAGAAGGAGAATAAGCAGTTAATTAAGATTGATTAGAGTAAATTAAGAGGAACATTTAATTTAAAGAAAAAAATGTTTTTTACTTGACAGGTTGCTTTAAACTGACTTCATCTGCAGAGGGATATTCATCCCTTTGATCTGTAGATGAGGAAACAGATCCAAAAAGAAAGAATGTTTTTTTTTATCTCTCTGTTTAAGGGGCTGAGCAATGTTGTTGATAAACATTGGCCGGCTGTTTTTTTTTTTTGACAGCTCCAATTGTTTACTCTTCAACTGTCATCAGGGGAACCCCACTGACAGCTGAATGAGTCGTCGGTTGTTAAGGACGCGGTGGTCCTGCTACTTAAAAAACAATAATTGCCATTTATTAATTTTTTTTACATTTCAGCTGCCTGCTGATAGCTGAAACCGATATTTTCAGGCTCAGTTTTTCTGAACATTTGCACATGTGCTGATACTCATGCAAATGCTTAGTATCGGCACCGATACCAGTATTGATATCAGTGCAACCCTAGTTAGAACCCATGTCTGGTTAATAATGTTGTCTGGGACCCCACTAGCAAAATTTTCCCTCCCTTCTTTTTCAGTGGCAATCTGACAGAGGGACTGAAACTAGTAGGACCTTTCTTCAATGGACACACAAATACCAAAAAAAACATTTTTTTTAAATTTGTAGGAAATGTATTCAATGGGGACACAGGTAGAAACAAAAACAGGGATTTCCTGTCTGCATGGATTAACCGCTTGTTGTACTGCATCAACATGGCTGCGCGAATCGCCGTCATTTTACGTTGCTTCTTCTGCTGGCCACTAGGGGCGCGCGCACACCGCCAGAGCCGATGCGACTACCTGGCGGTCTCGATGACTGCGGGGCTCACGCAATCGCTCGTGACCCAGCGAGAATGGGATCTCTGTGTGTAAAAAACGGCCTGGTCATTCAGCAGTCAAATTTTCCAGGGGCTGAAGTGGTTAATCCCTGACATAACAACAATATACAGCCGTAGTGCAAACCTCCCCAAAGTTTTAGCAGTGTCTCACTCTTTGTGAACACCCAGGTTGCCAATTAAGGATATAATTCAATGCGCTTTAATAAGCTGTCAATGGTATACATGTATCAATGATATCCCCGCCCAGGGACCGCTCCTCCTTAATGCATTTAACCAAAGATACATCCTTACGATAAATCCTTCATTGGTAAAACGCATTAAAGCAGAACTTTACCCATAACAATTTGATAAAAAAGAATGTTTTTTTAGCAAGGAACATACATTCCACATTAATAATTATGCTACTAAAAGTAATGTGTCTGTAAATTGCCTCCAGCATCGTCCCTGCTTCTTCTTGCTGGAGGCTGCAATTTTGCTGAAGCCCAGAGCCCCTGAGCAGCAGTAAATGTTAAAGCCAGCCATAGATGGTTCGAATCTCGGACAGTTCAGCATGGACCGGCTAAGATTTTAACTATGTATGGGCAGGCTATCGCCCCTAGCAATAGTCATTGTGTGTTTTCCTGGCCGGGATGGCTCCCCGCGTCCCCCTGCCGGGGGAACATGATAGCTCCACGGAAGGGATTCCCCCGTAAACGTTGACTGCGCTTGCAGGAAATAAAATTGCTCCATCTATGGCTGGCTTTAGGCTATCAGATCGTCCTCTACAAATTGGGCACAATGCCAAAAATGGAGAGCAACTCATCGTGTGCAGAGCAGGGTCAGATTGTGTATTACTGGATTTTAAGCAGTATAGGCACTTATTTATTATGTTTTACATAGCTATACCTGCAAAAGCGGTACATTGACTATTTTTAATTCTAATGCTACTAGCATTAGTAAATAGATAGGAAAATATATCATATTTACTTGTTTTAAACTTGTTTTTACATTTCTTCAGTTACTTGCTGGTTTACCGGCCTAGGCAAATGAAATCATATATCCCATCAGTCTTCAGGTTCGGGAGGAGGGCTTTTCTCAGCTAAGCACGCCCTTCTGCCTGCATGCATGAGCTAAGGACAGATGGATTCCAGGAAGTAAATACTAAATGGATCATCTGCCCTTATTCAAGATGGCCACAGCCAGAAATGCTAGGAGGGTGTTTTTCAAGGTGATTTCTCAGGAAAATAAAGCATGGAGACATGGATGGATGGGGGAGATTGCTTTGAATATTAAAAATGAATCAAACCCGTTTTTTAGTTTTTGGTGCTCAGATTGAACGTAGTTCTGCTTTAATTTTTGGACGCTCCACTTTAAGGAGGGTGGTCCCTGGGTGGGAATATTATGTATGCATGTGTGCCACTGACAGCTGATTAAAGAGCTTTGGAGAAAAGATATCCTGGTGCGCCTTCCATTGATCAATACGCCTAATATACAGACATTTTTAATTCATATCTATTATCCTTAAAAAGTCATCCCTCAACGCCAGTCAAGGGAACTTTGCCAGGCAGAGATGATATCATCCATCAGCTGCAGGCAGGTTGCATTTTAAAAATACCTTTAAAGTAACTGTGACCTCAATCACTAAAATCCCATATAAACTTTATAATATTTATAATTTTATCCAAAAGCCATTTCAAAAATCTATTTAATTATTTGGTAAATCTGCAGCTTCCATTCGAATAATATCTGGTGACTCTGCCATGAAGGACATGATCAGGCGCTCCCTGTTATAGGATAATAATGTTCTTTAACTTCTCATGCATTATCATCCTGGCATATGCTCACCCAATGGAGATGCCACCATGCTGATATGGATTGTACAGACATAGAGGTTGATTTACTACAGGCAAATAGACTGTACACTGCAGTTGTTCCAGAGCTTAGTAAATGTAGTAAAGCTTTGCTAATTTCCATCATCCAATCATGTGCCAGCAAAAGCGACTTTTTTTTTAATTGTCAGAACACAATAGCGCTGCGGGAGAGATTCCCCCATCAACGCTGTCGATGGGGGAGTCAGGAGATTTTGGGTTGCAGGAAAGAAAATCTCCTTTCATCTGTGGCTTGCCTGAGGGTTTACATCTACTTTTAATTACTTTAAAGGATAACTCCACATTTCTGGGAAAATAATACCCAAAAAATAATAATATAGCATATACAATTGTGACACAAGTCATATTGTAATTGGATGTTCTTAAAAAATGACGTTTCCTTTTCACTCTGCAGCTCTGTAATTTTCTACAAAATGCAACATGGCTACCTGGAGGCATTCAGTACACAGATGATATACAGACCACCCCCCAGAAATGTCATTTCCTACTTGTGTGATTGGTTCACTGATTTTCCAAAAAGTCTGCACTAAGATACAAGTCCGATTTTGGGCATCTCCTGCAACAAAAATTTCATTTTTTTGGTGAGATACTCCCAATAGGAAATCACGTCTAAAGGGATGCAGACATGCCAATTTCCTCATTAGTGCCCTGCAGGTGCAGCAGCTGATTGATAATTATAAAATAACTCTCATACACATTCACTGTGCACATGGACACATACAAACAGTTACTTCAGAATAACAAAAGGTAGTTTGTTACAATCCTTGTAATGTACATAAATCACCCAGAGAGGAATGTTTGTTTTTTTTTTTTTTTCTCAACAAAAGTGGAATTACTCTTTAAGCCTACCCCAGGTTGGGCATTACCTCTGACACTTGGTATCGTTCAAACCCAGTATAAATTCGAATAAAAATAGTGCTGCTCTGTAAGGTAAATAACAACCGCAAAGTGTAAAAGAATATACACAATACAATGTTACGTCATACAGCCATACCTAGGCAAATAACAAGCAAAGTGACAATGTGCATAAGTGCAAGTAATAGATACACTAGAATACCATGTGCTCAGGAGTGAATAATCTAATCGGCAGCAACCGTCCTTAATTCTTAATAGGTATTCAGTGACATAAAGTAACATGTAGTATCAAATAATGTCTTTATATTCTTCATTTATTTATTTAGTGCAGGGGTCTCCAAACCCCGGCCCGCGGGCCAAATCCGGCCCGCTTGTGTGTTTAAACCGGCCCGCCGCAGCTGGCAGGTCCGGCAATACAAAGCAGCACACCATGCTGCACGACGTGCTTATGATTGGCTGCTGGGACCACTGATGTCCCAGCAACCAGTGACCTCACTAGCGCGGCACCTCCCCTCTTCACACACACACCTCCGTACAGCCGTCTCCGTCTTCATCTCGTGTCTCCCGCCCGCTGCTTCACACGCTGAAGGATCGTTAATACAAACAGCGGGCGGGAGTTGTGAGCTGAAGACGGCTGTATGGAGGTGTGTGTGTTGCCGATGGGTGGAGGGAGGGAAGAGGTTGAAGGCTGCCCCACCTTTCCACTGTCCTGTTTGCAGCAGAAGTTGGCTCGTACAGAGGTGTGTGTGTGTGTGTGTGTGTGTGTTGCTGATGGGGACACTGATGGCTGCCAATACTCTGCCATACCCAGCCAATACTTTGCTAATACTCTGCAATACCCAGCCAATACTCTGCCATACCCAGCCAATACTCTGCTAATACTCTGCAATACCCAGCCAATACTCTGCTAATACTCTGCAATACCCAGCCAATACTCTGCCATACCCAGCCAATACTCTGCTAATACTCTGCAATACCCAGCCAATACTCTGCCATACCCAGCCAATACTCTGCAATACCCAGCCAATACTCTGCCATACCCAGCCAATACTCTGCTAATACTCTGCAATACCCAGCCAATACTCTGCCATACCCAGCCAATACTCTGCTAATACTCTGCAATACCCAGCCAATACTCTGCTAATACTCTGCAATACCCAGCCAATACTCTGCCATACCCAGCCAATACTCTGCTAATACTCTGCAATACCCAGCCAATACTCTGCTAATACTCTGCAATACCCAGCCAATACTCTGCCATACCCAGCCAATACTCTGCTAATACTCTGCCATACCCAGCCAATACTCTGCCATACCCAGCCAATACTCTGCTTATACTCTGCAATACCCAGCCAATACTCTGCCATACCCAGCCAATACTCTGCTAATACTCTGCAATACCCAGCCAATACTCTGCTAATACTCTGCAATACCCAGCCAATACTCTGCAATACCCAGCCAATACTCTGCTAATACTCTGCAATACCCAGCCAATACTCTGCCATACCCAGCCAATACTCTGCTAATACTCTGCAATACCCAGCCAATACTCTGCCATACCCAGCCAATACTCTGCCAATACTCTGCCAATACTCTGCAATACCCAGCCAATACTCTGCAATACCCAGCCAATACTCTGCCATACCCAGCCAATACTCTGCTAATACTCTGCAATACCCAGCCAATACTCTGATAATACTCTGCAATACCCAGCCAATACTCTGCCATACCCAGCCAATACTCTGCTAATACTCTGCAATACCCAGCCAATACTCTGCTAATACTCTGCAATACCCAGCCAATACTCTGCCATACCCAGCCAATACTCTGCTTATACTCTGCAATACCCAGCCAATACTCTGCAATACCCAGCCAATACTCTGCCATACCCAGCCAATACTCTGCTAATACTCTGCAATACCCAGCCAATACTCTGCTAATACTCTGCAATACCCAGCCAATACTCTGCTAATACTCTGCTAATACTCTGCAATACCCAGCCAATACTCTGCAATACCCAGCCAATACTCTGCTAATACTCTGCCAATACTCTGCAATACCCAGCCAATACTCTGCAATACCCAGCCAATACTCTGCTAATACTCTGCAACACCCAGCCAATACTCTGCTAATACTCTGCAATACCCAGCCAATACTCTGCTAATACTCTGCAATACCCAGCCAATACTCTGCTAATACTCTGCCATACCCAGCCAATACTCTGCCATACCCAGCCAATACTATGCAATACCCAGCCAATACTCTGCAATACCCAGCCAATAGTCTGCTAATACTCTGCAATACCCAACCAATACTCTGCTAATACTCTGCAATACCCAGCCAATACTCTGCAATACCCAGCCAATACTCTGCTAATACTCTGCTAATACTCTGCAATACCCAGCCAATAGTCTGCAATACCCATCCAATACTCTGCCAATACTCTGCAATACCCATCCAATACTCTGCAATACTCTGCCAATACCCTGCCAATACTCTGCAATACCCATCCAATACTCTGCCAATACCCAGCCAATACTCTGCAATACCCAGCCAATACTCTGCAATACCCAGCCAATACTCTGCAATACCCTGCCAATACCCAGCCAATACTCTGCAATACCCAGACAATACTCTGCAATACCCAGCCAATACTCTGCCAATACTCTGCAATACCCAGCCATACTCTGCCAATACTCTGCCAATACCCAGCCGTACTCTGCCAATATCAATTATTTGCTGTTCCGAAAAATGATCCGATGCGTGACTGTGATGTGAGTTTTTTGATCCATTGCACCCCTACTGATGGGGATATTGCTGGAGACACTACTGATTACAAAAATGATCCATGTAAAATATATACATTTAAATTTTATTCATTCATGTATTTTATACATAACTGATTTTTTTTTTTCGGCCCCCGAATACTTGTAAAATCTACAATGTGGCCCTCATGTTGAAAAGTTTGGAGACCCCTGATTTAGTGGCTCTGGGATATCTTTATTTAATTTAATTTATTTATTTATTTCCAAAACCCAGTGTTGCCAACCTACCAGATTGAAATTTACTGACTCAACACCCATATTTTACTGGCACAGCCAAGTTGTTACTGGCATTTCCAAAAGTTACAAAATTCCAGTTTTAAGTGCAAACTCCAGTATTTAGTCTACAAACAAGTAGAATATGCAATTAGCAATGTGATTAAAGGTAGATATTAAGACAAAAAACATATTTCTTATTTTATTTTCGATATAGTAAGTAAGTAGCTCAGGGACAGGATTCAGGAGGGAAAGAAATTATAATGGGGGGCACACGCACATGAAATTGAATCTAATGCCTCGTACACGCGATCGGAAATTCCGCCAGCAAAACTCCGATGAGGGCTTTCGGTCGGAAATTCTGACCGTGTGTATGCTCCATCGGACTTTTGCTGGCGGAATTCCAGCCAGCAAAAGATTTAGAGCAGGGTCTCTATTTTTCGGTCGGAAAAATTTTCGATCGCCTGTACCAATTCCGACGTACAAAATTCCTACGCATGCTCGGAAGCATTGAACTTAATTTTCTCGGCTCGTCGTAGTGTTGTACATCACCGCTTTCTTGACGGTCGAAAGTTCAGAGAACTTGCGTGACTATGTGTATGCAAGACAAGCTTGAGCGGAATTTCGTCGAATGGAATTCCGTTGAAAAAAAAACATCCAAGATTTTTCCGATGAAAATTCCGCTCGTGTGTACGGGGCATCACAGTGACACTGACAGCAACACAGATGATGATGACACGACACGTCCCCTCCTGAGTCACAGTGCCCATCTCTCTCCACACCAGGTTGTCCCTTCAGTCCACTCCAGTCCAAACAGCACTGCCAGCCCCGCTCCCCGGCTTGCCTTAATCCCGTCTTGCAGACCCGCACACGAGGCTCCACTCAGCTCCCTTGGACCATGACATGACACGCTCAGCCACCGCCTCCACCAGCCCCGTCCCCGCCGGTGCCATCCGAACACACTTTAGCAGGCACTCAGATGGTCTCGGCCAGCTCCGGACCAGAACTGTACATGCACAATTCAGAGCCGAGCTTCACAGCCATATTTCTTACTTGCAATCTTTTCCTGCCACTGGCTTTTACTGGCGGGAGAAAAGTGACTTTTTTTTTACTGGCTTCCAGTAAAAATGTTAATGGTTGGCAACACTGTTCCAATCATAAGATCAGCAACAGAGCAGAGTGGAGGTGAGCATTGCAGAGAAAGCTGCATTATTATTTATTTTTTGTAACAATTGCTTGGCTATTTATTTTTTACTTTCTTATTTTTTTAAGTGCAGTTGGGCTTTAAATAATTACATTTTTTATGACTTCCTGGAATTGAGCTTTAAATGTACCCCATAGATGCTGCAATCTACAGTCACAATATGCTGATAGAGTTCTACAGAAAATCCAATTTTTACCTACGAATGTCCCATAAGCAGTTCTTTACTGCCTCTTATAGCCTTTCATCTGTGCTCTATGTCTTGCAGTGATTTGTAATGTCTTAACTTAATTCTTTTCATTCCTATAAGATATTTTAAACAAAGGCCCTTTTGCATATCAATCATCTTCCTTTAATTTCACGTAGTAGTGACCCCCTCTCGCCTACTTTTCTTTTTCACCATTTCCAAAAGATTAGGTCTTTTGTCAGGCTCACATTACCAAATGTCCCCTTGATCTTCCAGCATTGTCATTACCGTATACAAGCTCTCCTCTGTCTTCCATCAATCATGGTCTGATCATGTCACATTCCTCCATGTCCTTTTCTACGCAGCTGCATTTTTTACATTAGGGACTTGCATTTTATTTTCTGCCCATTTGTTTATACAACACAGTTGTACTTTTAAATACACACAGGGCGCTGAAAGAATGGATATTTACATGGAGGACCCGCGGCTCCCAGCCCAAGCCCATGTTTGGGGCAAGTTCTGTCATCGGGTCTGCTGATAAAAATGAGCACAGTTCAGACGTCAAGGGGCAATCTCCATGATCTCTTTGAAGCATCTACTGTCATTATTAAGAACATTCTTTGAAATGGAAAACTGCAATCCAGTGTCAGTTTTGGTTCTCATTTTTGGTGATTGCAATAAAGCAGAATTTTTTTTTTTTTGCTTTGTCCACAGCAGTTTGTCTGGTAGTTCTCATTTGGAGCTGTAGACTGGAAAAAGAAAATGCATTTTGCAGCACCACCAATGAACAGTTGCAAGCAAGAAATAAATGAAATAGAAGAAATAAGATGCATATTGATTATAGCGAGGACATACAAGTATACATAAAAAAGAAAAACTTTTTTTTTTATTATTATTTTTATTATTATATTACAGGTGCTTATACAACACTGTCAATTTATGCAGCACTTTACATATATATTATACATTTGCATACATACATTCACATGAGTCCCTTCCCTCAAGGAGCTTACAATCTACGGTCCCTGGTACACACTATGAGTTTTTTTTCTGTTCAACTAAAAAAAAAAAAAATATAGCTTCGGTCGGAGCTGCTGTACGAACAATCCGATGTCATTACAGTGACCTTCAATGCTGAGCTGTTGTGTTCCCCCCCTCCTGATCACTCTGGTCAGCACTCTCAGCCATCAACATTGGCTGAGAGCGGGAGCCAGTCAGCTGCTGGTTTTCCAGCATGCAGGTCCAACAGTCATACTGGCTACCATACACACAAGCTAAACATCGGCCGGTTTTTATTAAGCCGGCCCATGTCTCCCAACATTCGGTCATGTGTACGGAGCTTAACGCACATTCATACATACACATATTAGGGCCAATTGGCGAAAGGCGAAAGTGCTGACCACTTAGCCACTGTGCTGCCCTTTGTTATTATTATACAGGATGTATATAGTGCTAATAGTTTGCACAGCGCATTACAACGACTTGTGTACAACCAGTGTGTCTGTTTTTTCCTGAACAATACAGGCTGCTGGCTATAGCCATCAATATTGATCATTGTTTTCTGATGTCTGGGAAGGCTCCCCACTGTCACAATACAATACTTCTGGGGGAAGGATTCCCCCATACACCTTGAATGTGTGGATGGGGGAATCTGACCATTTTTTTGTTCAACCTTCTGGTTGAATGAAAAAAAATTAATCATGTATGGCCAGCCTAAGGCCTCTTTCACACGCCCGGTCATGAGGTGATAAACGCAGGCTTTTGATCCTCCTTTTTTTTACCACCCACCTACCTGACGTGGTAGCCAAAGGATCTTTACACATGCCACAGCCGTAGCAACTTTGCTAAGTTTAACAGGTGGCCTTTGAGATCAATTGGACTATGCTGCTGGTTATAGCATTGTATTTCAATACAAATTCTCCCTTGGGATAAAAAAAAAGTACATGCATTCAGGACATGACAAGACCACCTCCTGATTACCTCAAAACTACTGCTGTACCTCCCTCTGAAAAGCATTCCACCATGTATTGCTTTACAGAGGGCAGTAGAGACAGCTGCCCGTGATTCGACGCTCACTCATCTGGGATACATGACAGGTCCCAGATGGCTGTGCGGCGCCTAGGGGAAGTGATGTCATTGCCCGGGCAATGAAGGTGGCAGACTACGAGGGACCCCCTAGCAACAGGCATTTAGAGGTGAGTAAAACATTTTTTTTTTTTCCAATTATTTTTTTTTTCTTTTTTTTATGATTTTTAAACCAAATTTTTTTTTTTGGTGGCAACACCACTTTAAAGTGTAAGTAAAGGCAAAACTTTTTTTTCTAGTTTTGGACAGAGGGGAAATGGATTAGAGCATCTGTTAGCTCATTATTAATGCCATGTTAGAGAGATTCACCCTCTCTATTTTTCCTGTTTATCATGACAATTGAAAATAAAAGTAAAAGAAAATCTAAAATTTTGGGATGTCCCTGAAAAGTAATAGAGGGAAAATTTTCCAATAGGACACAAGTTCTGGTGACCCGGGGGAACCTCCCTAAATTTGCAGGTATTTCCTCTCACTTCCTTTTTTGGTTATGGTGTAAGAATTGAAGGGAAATCTCCCCATGGGCCTATAGTTCTACTTTAATCTTTTCAGACTTGGTCATAAACTTGAAGCTGAACTATGAGCTAACAGCGAAATAAATTATTGCGATCTGCCAAAGGATATGTAATTCTCTTTCGCAACATTTCTGATTCGTACTCCTGTCCAGACAGCACAACCAGGGCAGTGACACCCCATTCTCTGTTGACCAGTACACTTTTGTCACCTACCCACACACAAGCTGCTGATTGGACAGTGAAGAAGCAGCAGCTAAGTCATAATTTCTGCTCATTTGGATGCCTCCTCAAGTTGCCATGTTCCGTGTTAGCACATGTGCATGCAATTGAGCCTGATTGGCCCATAATAGTGCAGGGAATAACAGTGGCTGATGTCAAGACATAGTCAGGTACTTGCATTAGTTTTATGTAAAATGAATGGGCATACACAACTGCAGTAATCATAGGTGTGTGCAGTGAATTGCATTAGAGTGCGCACCCCAAAGCTCAAACACACTTGCCTTTATTTGCAGCCTCAGCTGTAGGGGGGCAGTGAGTGAATGGGAAGTGCTCTGTGCTAAACAGCTGCTGTTCATTTACGAACTGAAGCATAATGAACACAGTTTACTATGCTTCAGTTATAAATGAACACAGCGTGTGTTCATTTTGAAAATGAAGGGTCTGGTAAATGACACATTTACTGGCACCTTCCCCCCCCCCCCCCGCTCTCCATCCTGAAACATCCCCCATGGGGGAGCCAAGACAATAGGGGGGCTCTGTAATGCACGTAGTGATTAGGGTGTGCCCAGGATCAACTTTCACACTCCCTGCGTATATATATATATATATATATATATATATATATATATATATATATATATATATATATATATGGCAGTAATTTATTTTATTTATCCTGAAGGGCTAACATTTGTAGGCCTAACATTTAAAGTGGTTCTGAAAAGAGAAGGTTTTTAACCTTTCTTTTTATATGGTCAGCTTTTAGCTCTCGTTCCTTATTTTCAGTGATTTAAATTGCCCAAACATTGGCCTGAGAATTTTTGACAGATTGAAACCTGATATACAACAGATTGGCCCACCCACCCTGAATTGATAATTTGACATTATGGGTGGTCTGGTTGGGTCACTGCCCATATTATATGTGGAACAAGAGGAACCGTTGTACAAAACTGCACATGTAGGCAGATACAACCCTGGTAAGATGGCATCTTCCATTCCACCCAACAAAATATAAGGATGCTGTCCATAGATGGTAAAGAAGCTCCAAAACATGTCGCCTTTGCAAATAATCTGCACATGGAGCTAAATACAAGAAATGTAAAATACAACACCAGCATACTTTTTTCATCTTGGTCTGGGGAAGAGTTGAGAAGGCTTAGAACAGCGGGTGGCCAACTTTCTTGATATGGGGGGGCCTCAGGTGTGGCCCCCAACATATAGAAATAAACAGAGGGTGCACTGACCCTGTGCATTACCAAAGGTAAAATGTATTTAAATGGTAAAAGCAAAAGTAATACTCATAAGAAAACTTTTAAAAAAGGCTTAACAGTGCTCCAGCAATTCAGAACCGTGCAACCTGGACTGGATGTTCTGAGGAACCAGAAGGCATTGCAAACAGCTTACGCGTTACGAGGGAGTACCCTCTTCATCAGAGCCACAACAATAGTAGACTGACCTTCTCAAAATTCCCTCTATATAAAGCCACATCCACATGTCTAGGTGGATGCCCACCGTAGATTGCCACACCCATGCGGATGAGCGCCGCCCACCAAATCAATCCATCATAACATACCATATAATACTATCAACCATCTAAGTGCTAAGGTTTCTCTACAACGGGTCAACCTTTCTCCCAAGAGGGAACCATATCCCTGTGCTAGCGACAAGCAGCAAGACCTGTGATATTACATATCCTATCCGAAGGGTCGACTACACCACTTACTCATTGACTAAACTCCCAAGCGCAGGAGATTGCTTTGTGTTGTGCGGCCCCCAACATCACCAAAGGGCTGCATAAAAAATGTAATTGGCTCTAAAAGCAGGAAATTTTTTCACCAGTGTGCAGGGTCCGCCCTGTCATCAGCCGGCTCAGTGGGGATCAGCTGAGCGATCCCCGCTGAGCAGCGGCACATTACGGATCTGTCCCATGTGAAAGGGGCCTTAAGTGAACACGTCGTGTCTACCAAAGCTTATTAACTACCATTACAGGTGAATTGTTGGAGAGTAGCTGTCCTTGTCTTCAGATCAGTTCCTTTGTGCCCCCCACATCATTCACCTGTCAAATGCCAGACCAAATGCCAGAGACTCTACCAGTAACAGTGACACTGATTTGAGTTTATAAGTGACAGAGGAAGAGCTTAAATTATTCTGAGGGCAGGCTATGAGCATTCTAGTATTTACATATTCAGTTCATAGCTTTCAAACAAGCCCTCACAGACCTATATAGCTGTAGGCACTGTGGGGTAACCCTTAAAGTGATTTGTAAAGTCTCGCTTTTTAAAAAATAACAAACATGTTATACTCGCCTCTGTGCAGTTGATTTTGCACCGAGCAGCCGGAATTCTCCTCTTCTCAGGTCCCATTTTTGCTACTCCTGGCCCCTCTCTCCTATCGAGTGCCGCTTCCTAAGGGGGCACTGAAGCCGAGTCACAGCTATGTGTGTCTATTCAGACATAGAGCCCCGCCCCTCCCTCCCCTGATTGGTTGTCTGACTTTGACAGCCGTGAGAGCCAATGGAGCCACTGCTGTGTCTCAGCCAATCAGGAGGAGTGTCCTGGATGGCTTTGACATTCGTGGACATCGCTGCATAGAGAGAGGTCTCGGGTAAGTAAATGGGGGGCTGCTACACACAAAAGGCTTTTTATCTTAATGCATAGAATGCATTAGGATAAAAAAAACCTTCTGCCTTTAGAACTCCTTTAAAGTTTAGAAGCACTGAAGTTGAAGTTGTGCTTTTAGCAGCTTAGCTCAACCTGCTTCCCGCTCTGAGAGCACCTGTTCTGCTTTTACATTTGAGATTGGAAAACTGCCAAGTCACTGCTGGGAGGGGGAACTTGCTGAGGTAAGCTGCTGGTAGAACAACTTCAGCACTTTTGCTATGGACTTTGAGGATGAATTGCTGCACAGTGCCTGCAGCTACTGAGCTCAGTGAGGGCTTGTTTAATAATATGTAAATACATAAATGTCCGTAGCCTGGCCACAGATTAATTTTGATTTTGACTTGGAGATTCATGGAGGTCCTGTATAGAGCTCCGATATAGATGAGCAATTATTTTCAAGACTATCCTACCCCAAAGTATAACAGATAGTATAAGAACCATGACAATGATGCTGCCTGTCTTTCTGTCTGATAAGTGTATGGTTATTAACTGCGAGCTGCAAAACAATTCAGATCAAACAAGCTTTGAACAAATCCTTCAAAGTGTGTCCTAAGAATTAAGTGTTGAAATCTGAAGGATTTAGAGGCCTTGAAACTCCTTAAAGGGAATTTTTTGGTAGAGCTCGACGCACATTGTGTGCAGATGTTGTCGGCGTCTCTCGTCTTCACCAGCTGTTGGGCACTGTGGCCTTCAACTATGCAGTTTAATGCTGTAAAATGTCAATTTGCAACAAAACACACACAATATACAGCATCCGAAGGTTTGTCAATAGTCTTCTTACTATCTTTTTTTTTTCAGATGCGTATATATAAACACGATCAGCTTATTTTAAAGCGGAGGTCCACCCTAAAATAAAAAATGACATTAAAATTCTACAAAAAATATATAAACAAAATTAGAAAAAAAAATGTTTTTTACTTACCAGAAACCCCTGTTGCTATGCAGTCTTCCTATTCCGCGGCGCTGTTCTGTCACTTCGTCCTCTTCGGCGAGCTGCCCCGTTGTCTTCTGTGACATGTGTGTGTCCCAGAAAACAACAGGGCCATTCACAAAGCGCTGCGCGACTCGCGCATGCGCAGTGGGAAACGGGCAGTGAAGCTGCAAGGCTCCAATGCCTGTTTCCTTAGTTAGGATGGCGGCACCCGATCTGATGGACAGATCGGCCTCGGGGGGCCGACATTGCGGACTCACTGGACAGATAAGTGCCTTTATAATAGTCAGTAGCTACAGTGTTTGTAGTTGCTGACTTTAAAAAAAAAGTCTGGATGGAACAGCGATTTAAGTAATTTGATTAATGGGTAGATTTACAGCTTTGTTCCTGTTTATAATTTAAAATTGTACATGTACATTTATTTATTTGTATGTGCTCCATCCACAAAAAATATTTTAGGCTGAGCTGTACAGAGCATAAGAACAGTGTGGTTACCGTGCCTTAAAGTGGTTGTAAACCCTTACAGACCACTTTGACCTACAGGTAAGCCTAGATTAAGGCTTACCTGTAGGTGCAAGAAACATCTCCTTAACCTACACGGCACCGATGTCTAAGGCGCATGCACGCCGTAGACAATGGCGCAGGCGCACTGAGCGAGCCGCAAGTGAAGCTGAACATGCAGTCAATGAAGGCTTCCGCGCGCATGCATCGGAGTGACGTCATTGCGGCTCCGGCCAGTCACAGCGCTGGAGCCGCGATACCCGGAAGTCACTCCGGGTATCATGGCGGCGATGGAGGAGGTGGCCGAGGACCACTGCGGGGGCTTCGATCTAAGGTAAGTAATTCATAATGAGCTAGTATGCTATGCATACTAGCTCATTATGCCTTTGCCTTGAAGGGTGTCATTTTATTTATTTTTTCTTTTGACTTTACTTCCTCTTTGAAAAATGGCAGTAAGCTCTGTTAAACCTCTAGATAGTAATTTTGTGTAACAATCAAGTAGCACAATGCACAACCAGTATAGTGACTATGGTTGACCACAATACATAATTCTCTTGCTCAAAAAGTCTAATGAAGTCTAGTGGTTACATGAAAAAAATGGTAGGCAAGCAAGGACCATAATATCTATTAAACATGGTCTGTTACTCCTTTACAAAACACTGGTTTGGTCTCATCTTGAATATGCAGTTCAGTTTTGGTCACCGGTCCTCAGGAAAGACATTTTTGTATTATTAAGAGTCCGGTGAAAGGCAACAAAATTAATAAGGAGGATGGAGGACCTCAGCTATGGGGATCGATTACATAGATTACAGTTATTTACTCTGGGCAAGAGCCGCTTAAGTGCAGATATGATTACAATGTACAAATATATCAAAGGTGACTCCAATAACTGTGATGACGGTTTACTGTAATGCCCCTGAAGAGGACACGTGGCCACGATTTGAGGTTAAATGAAAACAGGTTCAGTCTTAGATTAAAGTGGTTGTAAAGGCACAAGGTTTTTTACATTCATGCTATGCATGAAGGTAAAAAAACCTTCTTGCAGCAGCCCCCCTAATACTTACCCGAGCTCCCTCTCGATCCAGTGATGTCCATGAGAGACTTTCCTCTCCGGTGACTCACACTCCTGATTGGCTTTTGGCAGCAGCGGGAACAATTGGCTCCTGCTGCTGTCAATCACAGCCAGTGAGCCAATCAGGAGACAAAGGGGGTGGAGCCGAGCCGTGGCTCTGTGTGTGTGAATGGGCACACAGAGCCGCGGGTCGGGAGCACGCCTGCTTGGGTGCCTCCAGAGCAAGCTGCTTGCTGTGGGGGCACCCAGCAGGAGAGAGGAGCCAGGAATGCCAGCTTGGGACCCGAGAAGAGGAGGATCCAGGCTGCTCTGTACAAAATCATTACACAGAGCAGGTAAGTATAACATGTTTGTTATTTGAGAAAAAAAAAAACAAGACTTTAATATCGCTTTAAGGAAAGGGTTCTTTACTGTTCTTTACCCCCTTTCCCAGGAAGTGGTACTAGCTGAGAGCATTGACAACTGCAAAAAACTTTTATATGTCTTCTTCAGAATAGCAGTTCTATGGGAATTGTTAGAGAATAACAATCACACTCACATACACTCACATAGGCTTAATTGGATCAACCAGTGACTTTTATTTCAACCCTACAAACTATGAAATTAAATATCTGTAGATAAGCTATCAAGAAGAAAAAGAGTGTCATTGGATTCAAACACTGACTGTTATTCTCTCAGTCATTGTCATGCAAGTATGTAAAAAATTAGTGTAGCGCTAAAATAGTGAGGTTATACAAGTGAATGCATCTATACACTATAGAGTGCACAGTAATGAGAATCATAAATATAAAGTGATAATGAGCCGCTCAATCTAGGTACATGTGCAAAAGTGCTGAAACCTAAAACAAATCAAAAAAATATTACATGATCGCAATATACATGAAAAGTGGGTACACTCAAGTACATAGAAAAGAAAAGTCCACTATAAAGCAATAAAGCAAAACATTTTATGTGTTTGCAAAAAATGAACGCCAAAGTCCAAACAGTGACGAAGGAGTGGGGTCCACTTCCAACAGTGATAAATGGCTTAAGTTCAAATCAAATAACTGAAATACATGTGAAGACTTCTAATCGATGTTCAAAATAGAAAGAATGAGGCACTCTTACCAGATATGGTGGACACACCTACCATACGGTAGTGAGTCAAACAGGCTCTGAACACCTAATTCCTAGCGCTCTAGTGAGGTGTTGAGGGAGAAGCCAGACGCAACCAAACGGTAGATTCCTGGATTCCAAACCATATGACCGGACAGCAACGATGAGCCAACAGGGGGGTCAATCCAGAGGATACCCATGGGGGTGGGCGTTCTCAACAGGAGCCACGTATACAAGAAAAATATAAAAAGGGGGCTCCAAATGGTGCAGGTGAATCAAAAAGATTTATTTAAGATCATACAGCAATGAAACAGATGTAGAGAAGATAAAAAATGTGATCACAAAAATAGTATAAAAGCAACGTGGAAGGCATAAGATAAGCAGGTCCGACGCGTTTCAACACCATCGGTCATCAACTGGGGCATATCCACTGATATGCCCCAGTTGATGACCTGTGGTGTCGAAATGCATCGGGCCTGCTTATCTTATCGTCACTAGAGCGCCAGGAATTAAGCGTTCACAGCCTGTTTGACTCACTGCCGTATGGTAGGTGTGTCCACCATATCTGGTAAGAGTACCTAATGTTTTCTATTTTGAACAATGATTGGAAGTCTTCATATGTATTTCAGTTATTTGATTTGAACTTCAGCCATTTATCACTGTTGGAAGTGGACCCCACTCCTTCGTCACTGTTTGGACTTTGGCGTTCATTTTTTGGAAACACGTAACATTTTTTGCTTTGTTGCTTTATAGTGGACTTTTCTATGTACTTGAGTGTACCCACTTTTTATGTATATTGCGAGCATGTAATATTTTTTTGATTTGTCTTATGTTTTTAGCACTTTTGCACATGTACCTAGATTGAGCGGCTCATTATCACTCGATCTTATATTTATGATTCTCATTACTGTGCACTCTATAGTGTATAGATGCATTCACTTGTATAATCTCACTATTTTAGCGCTACACAAATTTTTTACACATTTACTTGGACTCTGAGTGTTAGCAGCTATATTATTTTTTCTGGTTTAGCGCCGTTTTTTCCCCATTTTTATATACATTGTCATGCAAGTAAAGCCAGCCATGGTGCAATTTTCTTTCCAAGCAACTACGGGTTGCTTCAAAGAAAATCACTTGATTCCCCCATCGGCACAGCTCTCGCTGGGCTATTGTGCACACACCTTGCATCATCTACCCTCAGCTGGTCAACTCCTTCCTGTGTCATGACCTTAAGTCTGTCCAGGAAGTAAGGCAGAAGTAATGGAAAAGTGTTTTTTAACAGCCATAAGACAGTGAGGTAAGCGTGTGTAGAATAATTGGAAAGCTGTTTTTTATTTTTGCAAAAGGAGTACATTAATGCTATATTGGTACATAGGGCAGCTGGAATTTAGAAAAAGGAAAAAAAAGGTGAACTTAGCCTTTAACCTTGGCGCATTCCTGCATAAATACCACACATACTCCACACATATATACACATCACACATACATAGATACACACCACGTATCTATTCCTACACTTCCTTGCATTTCTGTATAATATTTTTGTGGCCTTTTTATAATATAAGATGTTAGCTTTATATAAATATAGATAATCTATGCGGCAGGTGGTTGAAATACATTGACACTATGATATGATTATAAATTGGGTAACATGTATGTGCAGCTAGACTCACACCTGTGGGTGCAATCTTCACTGAAATGTGAGTGTATACAGTCTATAAATTAGAAAATATATATGTGTGTGTATGTGTGTGTGTGTGTGTGTGTGTGTATATATATATATATATATATATATATATACACACACACACACACACACACACACACACACACACACACACACACACACACACACACACACACACACAAATATAAATAAACATGTATACAATGAAATGATGAATATTTTCAGCTGTCAAGAATGCAGAGACAATAAATCCAACAGATGGCAATTAAAGTTTGCTGATTTTGAATTTGCTGTTCCAGCCATGTCCCTGCCTTTCACCATGTCCACTCCGTGTGTGTGTTTTTTCTTATAATTGTTGCAGAGACATGATGTGAATTTTTATGCTTTCGGTGCCTGGGCCACACTGAACTTTTATTTAGTATTCAGTATGGATATTCAGTCCTGGGGTCGAACCTTTTTTTTTTTTTTCATGATGCAAAATCTGAATGCTGGCAAAGCTACGACAGCTGTCCACTCCCCATGTGGTGTCCTCCATCATGCTGCTCTACAGACGGATCCATTGCCCAATGTTTCAGTAATATTGGACGCACATGTTTCTAAGTGACAAAGCAGTATGCTTATGCATTCATTTGAATTCCAGCTACAGTTGGCTCCCTATTAAAACCTTCACACCAGGGCCACCCTAGTGGTCGCCAAGGTAGTCGGATCACAGTGGGCTCTGCTCTGTCTTAAGATAAAGTCAACCGCTGCTGAGGATTGCACCACCATTAAAGCCTTTTCTGTCCACTGGAGGTGGTGGGCATATGTTTCAGGACAATGTGTTAACATCAGGGACTCTATTGTTAAATGGCTGGATACAAACTTTCAGCTTGGTTGTAGCACTTCTGTGGTTTTTGGCGTTTTGTTTTATAAGGTTACTGATTAGAGTTACCGTACTTTCTCTGTTAGTTTCTTTACATCTATTATGAAATAATCTTCCACACATGTACGTTTATCTACCAATCCGTTTGTGTTTCTAGTAACATTTTCAATGCACTTCTTAAATTTATTATCACATAGCTAGTGACCTATCCCTCTAACAAAACAGTGTACCTATTGCAAAGGCAAAACACTCCCGTCCAAAGTACTTACAAACTAGCCTTGAAATGCATACAGGGAGTATGTCCTACCTACTCAGCATTTGTTTTTTCTCCTCAAGGCTTGCTACAGTGCACCCACCCCACTCAAGAACTTTTTGTTGGGAATCTGGTGGTCTGAGAAGTCCCTACATTAACACTCTTAATGGAATTATCCATACTTCCATCCATCCATACTGACAGCACAGTGGCTAGCACTTACGCCTGGCATCACTAGAGTTGTTGGTTTGAATCCCAACTACAGCATGCTCTCCCTGTGCCTGCGTGGGTTTTCTCAGGGTACTCCGGTTTCCTCCCACACCCTAAAGACATGCTGGTAGGTTAATTGGCTCCTATATAAATTGGCCTTAGTATGTGTATGCTTGAATGTGAGTTAGAGACCTTGGAGAGGGCAAGGACTGATGTGAATATATATGTAAAATATATATGTAAAGTGCTGCGTAAATTGTCAGTGCTATATAAATACCTGTAATTTATCATTTAGCATCACAGAGCAATGTTACATTTTTATGGAATCTGCTCATCTCATTACTGGGCCTCAAACAATAAAGGTACTGGCTCTCAGTCTACGTAAAAAATTGGGCTATGTTATTAAAGTGGAACTTCACCTTAGAGGGGAAGTTCCGCTTTATGGCCTCCTCCCCCTTCTATTTTTGACACTTTTTGTGCGGGGGGGTGGTGAGCGGGCACCAGCGATCCACTGGAAATTCCAAGCACCCCGCACCAAAACCATCACAGTTCCCAGAAGGCTGCATGAGCATTCACAAAGTGCAGCGTGGTTCGCTTGTGGGCAGCCAGCTGTGAAACCACAAGGAATTATAGCCAGGTGACAACAATAACCATGCCGAAGCTGGAGTTCTGAAGATCATTGAAGTACAGCTTCAGGTGAGGACGACTCTGGACAGTGGAGTGTCCACATATTGAGTCTGCTGAATTTGTAGTTGCTGACTTCCAACAGGGTGAAGAATTGCTTTAAAGTGGCCTTATACAGTGAGGGAAAAAAGTATTTTATCCCGTGCGGATTTTATACCTTTGCCCATGACAAAGAAATGATCAGTCTATAATTTTAGAGATAGAATAATAAAAAAAAAAAAATCCTGAAAAACGCATTTAAAAAAGTTATACTTCGATTTGCATTAGTACTTGATGGCAAAACCCTTAGGCCCCTTTCACACTGGAGCGGTTTTCAGGCGGTACAGCGCTAAAAATAGCGCCTGTACAGCGCCTGAAAAATTCCAGCCCCATTCACTCCAGTGTGAAAGCCGGCGGGCTTTCACACTGGAGCGGTGCGCTAGCAGGACGGTCAAAAAAGTCCTGCTAGCAGCATCTTTGGAGCGGTCTACCTGTTGCTTTCAATGGGACACCGTGGTAATTTTAACCCTTAAAACCGCACCGCTAGCGGCCGAATCCCACTGCTAAAACGACGGTAAAGCAGCGCTAAATATAGCGCTGCTTTACCGTCGCCGCAGCTCCCGCCCCAGTGTGAAAGGGGCCTTATTGGAAATCACAGAGGTTAGTTGGCCACCAGGTTTACACACATCTCAGGAGAGATTTTGTCCCACTCCTCTTCTCCAAGTCATTAAGGTTTCGAAGGCTGATTTTTTTTTTATTGTTATTCTGTCTCTCACTGTTAAAATAAACCTACCATTACAATTCTAGACTGATCATTTCTTTGTCAGTGGGCAAACGTACAAAATCAGCAGGGGATCAAATACTTTTTTCCCCTCACTGTACTCCCAGGCTTGCTGGGATCAGTAAAAATTTGTAGAAGGGTCATATGAACTCTGCTAATGTCTTTATATGGAGAATTGTGAAGAAAACAATCAGCGCCCAAATTAATTAATAACTTCCTCCTATTACAGGGTAAATGTGTTAAATTTACCAATAGATGTGACTGCACAGCTGCTTAACACAAATGCCCCGTACACACGGTCGGAAATTCCAACGTAAAAAGTCCGATTGGATTATGTTGTCAGAAAATCCGATCGTGTGTAGGCTCTAGCGGACTTTTTCCGTCGGAATTTCGGACGGAAAAAGTTTGAGAGCAGGACCTAAAATTTTCCGACAACAAAATTTGATCAGACTTTTTTTCGATCGTGTGTATAGAATTCCGACGCACAAAGTGCCACACATGCTCAGAATAAATTTGGAGACGAAAGCTACTGGCCTCTTCGTAGTCCTGTCGTACGTTGTGTACGTCACCGCGTTCTGAACGATCAGATTTTCCAACAACTTTATGCGAGACAAGTTTTGGCCAAAATCCGTCTAAAATAATCCGACGGATTTTGTGGTCGGAATGTCCGACCGTGTGTGCATTACAGTGATACACCACACCAAGTTCAATATTGTTTTCTAAATAGTACAGCGCTGTGCCTTATTAAACAATGTGCATACAAAATTTATATTGAACATTTCATAATCAAAAAATCTATTCCTGGTCACTTTGAGTACCCAATCATATGCAAACGCACTTTACATGAAGATTCTCAACTTCTTTAGTATATAAACCTAATGATGTAGGCTCAATTACAAAGCTTTAGCTTCAACTGCGTATCGCTTTACTTGAGCTACAGTCAGGATTTAAAAAGTTGTCTATAATACTCGCCTTATCCTCGCCTTATGAGGTCATTATGATCCTCGCCTTATGATGTCTCCTTATAATACTCACCTTATGATGTCATCATCCTTCCGATGAGATCCTGGGGAATGCTGAGACTCCAAATCTCATGAGAAGATGTTACAGCACTGTGCAGAGATATTTGTGCTTTTGAACATCCTCAGGATCTCACCGGCAGGAAGATGTTTATTTCACCTAGATGGGTGGAAGCCAACAATTTATCTAACAGAAATCTTTTTTAACTCTTTTCTGCCTGCCCCATCATTCTTTAAAAGGTTCTGATAAGGCTTACTTAAAGCGGAAGTAAACCCTTTGATTTACATAGTTAAAAAAAAATGGCATGCCGGAAATGCTACCTGTCACATTGACTATGCTTTCAACCAAACTGTCAAACCATCCAATGGCTGGTGTCATAACTGATCACATGTGCAGCATCATGGCAGTTGAAGATTGAACAGGGGCCAAGATGGCAGCTTCCTTGGCTGAAAACGATAGGAGGGTTTACTTCTATGAAAATAGTTCATCTGCCCCCAGGGACTGGGTTGTCATTTAGGAGCCGTATACATGCCCAAATGTGTGATGTCATACCATGTGACCTGGCTAGCTCTGTTCAACAAGGAAATGTTCTCTCCAGCATTAGAGTACAAACTGAGCAGGTGAAGCAGTACTACCCTCACTGTGTCTTATCTGGCCTTGCCAAGAGAGACCATGAAGGAGGGGGAGGATCTGTGCATACAGGATCAAAGATCCTTTTTATACAATACAGAGGATTAACCCCTTAAGTTCCACAGTGAGTATAACAAGCATGCTATGCTGCATATACAGACAGATTTTACTGTTGTGGGTTTAGTAACACTTAAAGCATACACCCATATGAGGCCTGTGCTTTGCTTGCATGGGATGCACAGGTGTTTGTGCATCCTCATGCAGGCAGTCCCATTCATGTTGCAAACACAGCCACTGCTCCCAATTTGACATCCGTGTGGGTGCAGGTTCATTATTGCACACTGCGTTTGGGGCCATGCACCCACACCCACAGCAGCAGCTATGCCCGTGCAGCAGCTGCATTGCAATTAACATGAATAGGACTGCCTGCATGCGGGTGCACGGAACACCTGTGCATCCCATGCAGGCAAAACAGGGCCCTCACACAAATGCACACTTGAGTACACCTGTGTGAACGAGGTTTTAGTGTACAACACTCTGAATGTATACTTGAGAGAGGGCCTAAAAGACCACTAGTAAAAGGGAATGTATAGTCTTTTAAATAATTTTTTTAGCTGTGCCTGCCAAAGAGATCACATACTGTATGTACATGGAGACAGCCATTACAATTACTGTACATTCAGTGCTTCCTGCTTTGCAGTGCTACACAATGATGGTTAAAGCAGAACTAAAGTATATTTTTTATGCAAACCCTTCACCTAAAAATTGTGCATGCAGATCTGTTTTTACATTATTCATATTTCATAATAACCATATGCTATGTTGTAGAATCTGTTCATCAGCACTCACGGGAGGTGATGAAGGTCATACTACCATCTGAGGGAAGTGATGTAATCATTTTCTCACAGGAGATTTTCTGTAGGAACTGCTTTCATTCTTTGCCAGGAATCAAATGTGTAACATTGTAGTTCTATCCAAACCCTAATCCTCCCTCTCTACTGTTTATAACCCGCTTGTTACTTGTTTTACTAAATGGAGGTGTCCGCACATAAGAAGGTAGAGCACAGTACAGGACTGGGAGGAGTGATGGTCCTTGCGCTTTATGCAGATATTGAAGTCTATGACCTCTGATCTGTTCAGTCTGCAGAGCTGAAACCAAGAGGCGATAGAAAATCTCAGATCATAATGGCAGTGGCGGATGGTGCTCAATTTTTTTTTTGGGGGGGGCGCAAACAAACTGAAAAATACTGAACCCCCCCATCAATTGCAGCCTCACTGTGCCCATCAAATGCAGCTACTGTGCCCATCAATTGCAGCCACTATGTCCATCAATTGCAGCCACTGTGCCCATCAAACACAGCCACTGTGCCCATCATATGCAGCCATTGTGCCCATCATATGCAGCCATTGTGCCCATCAAATGCAGCCACTTGTGCTTATAAAATGCAGCCACTTGTGCCAATCATATGCAGCCACTTGTGCCCAGTATATGCAGCCATTTGTGCCCATCAAATGCAACCACTGTGCTCATCAAATACAGCCACTTGTGCTCATCAAATGCAGCCACTTGTGCCCAGTATATGCAGCCAATTGTGCCCATCAAATGCAGCCACTTGTGCCCATCATATGCAGCCACTGTGCCCACCGACCCCCCCCCCACTCGCGGGGCTCACGGCTCTGGCAGCACCCCCCACGCGTGGCTCTGACAGACACCCCTGACACTTACCTCTGCTCATCTTCCCAAGCGCCAGGCATCCAATAGGGTGGCCTTGCGCTTTGGCCAATCAGGAAACAGGTCTGACGCCCTGCCTCCTGATTGGCGATAGGAATCCGTGCATCCGGCGTCCTAAAAGGGGCCAGGCGCATGGATGGGGGGCAGCACCCATGCACCCACAGTGCACGGGCTGCCACTGCCTAATGGTATACCTGCATGGCAGCTGGGAAACTGTCTGGAAACATCACAAGACAGTGTTGTATTTAGAAGGAATGTAACATTCACCAAGCATTCATTTCAGCTGACTATTCCTAGTGCATGACACATGAGGTCAAATAGGATGAAATGCGTCGGGTGATGCTCTTGGAATCGTTGCCTATACTCCATTTTATTTAAAAGCTTGTTTTATCGGATTTTCTGTAAGTGTAAATCACCCCTTTTTTTACCATTAAACGTCAAACAGTGTCACACTATGTGCGGATCATTTATTATTCATACACACCATTTGATGTGATTCATCGCATGTTTTGGAGTCCATCATGGATACCTAACAGTCCCCATTCAACATTGGGTAGAATCTTTCTTACCATTGTTCCAGTGGCGGGAGTTTCCCGTTTGAGGTCATTCCCACATGAGTGCCTGTTTTACCCACGTGCTATACGGTACATGTGTCCATCGAATCTGGTAAGCGTGAACACTTTACCATTTTGACTGTATTTTCAAGATTCATCCCGGATTATCCAAGAAAGACCTTTTCACTTTATTTTTAAATTTAATGGACCTTCCATAGATGTTTATTCACTTCGGACTTTTATGTTTTTGGTTTTGTTCACATTCAGTTTTGCATTGCCTACCTCACCTTTTCAGGTTCACACGCTATTTACTTGCTCACTTAGCGCCACACTTTTGTTTTTTATTTCCATTTTGCACTGTATGTCTAGCGACGTGTTGACTGCTTATTTTCTTCTCTATGCGCAATTTTTATCACGTAGTATTGCCGAGAGACGCTCATTGACCATAATTCAAGACAACTTGGTCTTCACCAAGTCAAATGGGATCGTGGGGGACTTCCATGACCTGACAATAGAGATTCTGGTTGCACCAAAAATAAATGCTACGAGTCTCCTCGCGTGTCTCAGTGTTTTGTTTCCATTTTCATTCACCAAGTTATCTCCCATTTATAAAAAAAAAGCTGTAATTTTTGATATTGGAGTTCGGAAATTTTAAATCTGTGTGGAGACACAGACAACATTGCAACCACAAGAGGCTCTTTCCTTACTCTATTCAAAACTCAAAGTAATCCTAGATTCAGTGAGTAGCCTGATGTACATGCAGAATCTCATCATCTATACGGGGCGCTCCTAAACATGAACATTTGGCTTAGCTAAAAGATCATGTTAATCAATGGGAAGGGGAGCAGGGTAGGCAAAGGCTAGCAGCATCCTCTTATCATGGGGAGGACAATATTGAACTGGGAAGGGTTTTCCTCCCTCCTGGGAGTGGTTGGTTGGTGGTCTTGTGGAGGGTCTCATGAATATGAGGTCATCACCCAAACAACTGCTTTTGAGACTTTCATCTCAAATTCAAGGGTAGCCCCATGTCCTTTGTTGGCCATATATTTGGCAGCTTTTCTTAGCAATTTCAGCATGATTTACCAAAATTGCTAGAGATTAGGCTTTTTTTTTTTTTTTCAAGCACAGATCTTGCAATGTTAAATAATTCCTAGAAAAATATTTGAAAATTCAGAGTATTTTTTTATTCCTGACTTTATAGATGTTCAGTATCCCTAGTTTTGGATATATTTCGGCATGAGTCTGTTGAACGTGAACCCCGTGGACGTAGTCACGGTGTATTTTGGCGGCTGCATGAATTTACATACTTGTAGTGCGGGCAGCCTAACCACCGTGAATACATTTGAGGCTTTTTTTCCCCTTTTTTCAAAATTAAACGAACAAAGCATCACGTGGGCCACAAAACCAAATGATTGATACAATCCTTCCTGCGATTGGCCATTATTTACTGACTCTTAAGTGGCAGGTTGTATTTATGCTAATTTATCTGCTTCGGGGAGCATTGCTGATAGCAGAACAAAGTGAATAAAAGTAGTTTGCTTTGCAAATGAATGCAAATGGCGCAGCCTTTCGGGAACAGGGGCAGTGCTCTTTGATTATGAGTGAAGCTGCCATTTGGACATGGTGAAAAGAGCACGCTTGAACCATTGATTAGGGGAGATGGTGAGAGAAGTCAGGAAGGGCTGCGTTGAGCTTTGCAGTACGGCGGGCGGGTGTCAGCGTAGTTAGAGCACAGTGGGAGAGTGACAGGGAGGATTAGTGTCAGGGAGCAGCTTTGCGGCAGCTCAGGGGGATGGATGGTCCCTGGGGTCGGTCACCTCTCACTGCTGTTCTCTGCTGATGGCTTGGTAATGAAAGTGTGTGATGCATGTCTGTTCATTATCGGAAAAGGTGATTAGATGAGCTATTTATCCGTAAAGGTTATCCTTTTTTTTTTAATATATAGATTTGCATACCTTTTTTTTTTATTATTATTTTTATTTTATTTTTTTTCATCTCCAACATGAGAAGCAAAATCGGTGTTGTAGAGCAGGCTGACACCATGTAGAAATCGCTTTTACTTTAAAAGCGTTGCTGCTGTTGCCAAGGAAATTGGCAATGGAAAATGAACGGTTTTGGTGTGTTCTCGTGTTTTAAAGTCTCATTCGGACAAGTTTTACAATTGCATTGTCCTGCATTCAACATGGTATAAAAGGCAAAATGGTGCAGAGCCCCGTCTTCATTAGGGATGAACAGACCTATAAACACATAAAGCAAACTAATGAATTCCGTACTTTTTCTTTTGTTGCATCTAAATGTAAATTGTGCAATTTATGAATTGTGATCGCCTGAATCCTGTGCTGTGTGCCTCCCCAAATATTAAACAAATTTGTATGGCTATATTAAGGCAAATAAAAAATGTATACATGTGGATCAAAGTCTTTACAGATGTATAAAAATGCACTAGAAAAAAAGAAAAGAAATAAACCTTTTTTTCTTGTTTTCTTTCTCCTTCAATGTGCTTGTATGTGTTTACACTCCTAAAACCCGAGTCTATAGCAGAACGCTGTGTGGAGGTGCGATATCTTCACACTGCACCTGAACACTGCCAAGAATTATTTATAATGATTGCACCCATTTTGACAGTAATCCCGCCACTGACAAACTTGTTGAAGATCTATTTCATTACAAAGTGTACTGTTCAATACACTTTTTTTATTGGGGGGGGGGGGGGGAGATGTTTAGGTTTGGACAGATTTTTCAGGGTTTTTAAGTGAATTTATTAAAGTGGTGTCTCCACCAAAAAAAACAAAATAGCTTAAAAAAATAAATTATTGGAAAATATATATTTTTTTACTCACTTCTAAATGCCTGTTGCTAGGGTGTCCCTCGTAGTCTGCCTCCTTCAGTGCCCGGGCACTGACGTCACTTCCCCTCGCAGCAGTCAGTCATCTGGGACACGTGACAGGTCCCAGATGACTGCACGGCGTATCACGGTGTGCGGCGCCGCTCGCGCATGCGCAGTGGGTGCCCGGCTGTGAAGCCACAGCCGGGTGCCCAGAGTAAGAATGCGGGCGCTGCAATTGGAGCGGGGAACGAGAGGGGGCTTCGTTCCCCCGCATCGCTGGACCCTGGGACAGGTAAGTATCCGATTATCAAAAGTCAGCAGCTGCAGTATTTGTAGCTGCTGACTTTTAAAAAAAAATTTTTAAGGGGCACCCCAACTTTAACAAAAATATTATATAATCCAGTTCAATTCAATTATTTCAATAAATGTGGGAAGCACTATTGTAAATTGGTGCATGCTTTTATTCTGGAAATACTAAGGCTGGCCATAGATAGATTGAAATTTGGCCAATTTTGATCCATCTATGGGCAGGCTGGTTGTACTGAAGTCGATCTATTGATCGACTTCAGTACAACCAGCCTATGGGTTTTTTTTATTGTGCGATCACTGCCAGCAGATAAAGCCAGCAGGTATGATCATTGTATCCTGATGGCAGGGAAACCTGTCACTGTCAGAATACAATAGTGCAGTGGGAGGGATTCCCCCATCAACACTGTGTTGATGGGGAGAAAAAGTGATTTTCTTTCCTTCAACCTGAGGTTGAAGGAAAGAAAATTGCATAATCTATGGCTTGCTTAAGACAGGTCATTACAGCCATTTCCTCAGACAGAAGGAAGTGGGAGTGATAAGTTAGAAGTGTCCGCTATAACCACATGATCAGTGCGAGCGAGAATTAGGATTTCTACAGGTTTTTTGTGCATACAAAGTGTTGCCGTAGTTGCAAAAAAAAAAGATTGCAATTTTATTGCAGTTTTCAAAAATAAAATCACCATGCAAAGTTCATTTTAAAAAGTAATTAAAGTGTAACAAAAATTGTAATATATTGCAACTTGCTAGTCCTTGGTGTGGTGGCTGCATTGGTTTTCTTTTCCACAGTTTCATATACGTGTCAGAATGATATATCATGAAGTACACCCGCGGTATGGCAGACTTTCACAAACCTCCAGAGAGTGTGTCAATTAATTCATTTTTATATATTCTTCATATCTACAAAAAAGTGAGTACACCCCTCACATTTTTGTAAATATTTTATTCTATCTTTTCATGTGACAACACTGAAGAAATTGCACTTTGCTACAATGTAAAGTAGTGAGTGTACAGCTTGTATAACAGTGTAAATTAGCTGTCAACTCAAAATAACTCAACACACAGCCATTAATGTCTAAACCGCTGGCAACAAAAGTGAGTACACCCCTAAGTGAAATGTCCAAATTGGGCCCAAAGTGTCAATATTTTGTGTGGTCACCAATTATTTTCCAGCACTGCCTTAACCCTCTTGGGCATGGAGTTCACCAGAGCTTCACAGGTTGCCACTGGAGTCCTCTTCCACTCCTCCATGGCGCCATCAGGGAGCTGGGGGATGTTAGAGACCTTGCGCTCCTCCACCTTCCGTTTGAGGATGCCCCACAGATGCTCAATAAGGTTTAGGTCTGGAGACATGCTTGGCCAGTCCATCACCTTTACCCTCTTCTTTAGCAAGGCAGTGGTCGTCTTGGAGGTGTGTTTTGGGGTCGTTATCATGTTGGAATACTGCCCTGCGGTCCAGTCTCTGAAGAGAGGGGAATAGTGCTCTGCTTCAGTATGTCACAGTACATGTTGGCATTCTTGGTTCCCTCAATGAACTGTAGCCCCCCAGTACCGGCAGCACTCATGCAGCCCCAGACCATGACACTCCCACCACCATGCTTGACTTTAGGCAAGACACACTTGTCTTTGTACTCCTCACCTGGTTGCCGCCACACACGCTTGACACCATCTGAACCAAATAAGTTTATCTTGGTCTCATCAGACCACATGACTTGATTCCAGTAATCCATGTCCTTAGTCTGCTTGTCTTCAGCAAACTGTTTGCGGGCTTTCTTGTGCATCATCTTTAGAGGAGGCTTCCTTCTCAGACCACAGCCATGCAGACAAATTTGATACAGTGTGCGGCGTATGGTCTGAGCACTGACAGGCTGACCCCCCACCCCTTCAACCTCTGCAGCAATGCTGGCAGCACTCATATGTCTATTTCCCAAAGACAACCTCTGGATATGACGCTGACCACGTGCACTCAACTTCTTTGGTCGACCATGGCGAGGCCTATTCTGAGTTGAACCTGTCCTGTTAAACCGTTGTATGGTCTTGGCCACCGTGCTGCAGCTCAGTTTCAGGGTCTTCACAATCTTCTTATAGACTAGGCCATCTTAATATAGAGCAACAATTCTTTTTTTTCAGATCCTCAGAGAGTTCTTTACCATGAGGTGCCATGTTAGACTTGCTGTGACCAGTAAGAAAAAGTGAGAGCGATAACACCAAATATAACACACCTGCTCCCCATTCACACCGAGACCTTGTAACACTAACGAGTCACATGACACCAGGGAGGGAAAATGGCTAATTGGGTCCAAATTGGACATTTTCACTTAGGGGTGTACTCACTTTTGTTGCCAGCAGTTTAGACATTAATTGCTGTGTGTTGTTATTTTGAGGGGACAGCAAACTTACACCGTTATACAAGCTGAACACTCACTACTTCAGTCACATGAAAAGATATACTAAAATATTTACAGAAATGTGAGGGGTGTACTCACTTTTGTGAGATACTGTGTGTGTATGTATGTATGTGTGTGTGTGTGTGTGTGTGTGTATGTATGTATGTGTGTGTATGTGTGTGTATATATATATATATATATATATATACACACACACACACACACACACACACACACACACACACACACACACTAATATAGTAGATGATTCACTATTGTACAACCTTGGAACAAGAATAAATCCACACAATTAACATCAGCATGGGGGATATCTTACTATACTCCACTTTTCTTAGATCCAGTATGGAGGTATACCTTAGCAATTCTGATGTAGCAATACTAACAGACAATTAAATTGAAGCTACTATGAACTAGTTGAATTTAGCGCATGCATTGGTATTTTTAATGAAAGTGTCTCGTGGCCTTAACGATGTTTGAAACCTGACTTCCATCAGCATTCACACCACCATTATTTGTGCTGGAAAGGCCTTATTGAATCATCCCTAAATATGTTTACAAAAGTATGTAAGAAGTTAAAGCATAGCTAGTTGTAGTAGAATTAAACAGAATTTGAAGAATTTTTCTAACGTTCTCTTGACACCCTCCTCTGGACTGCTTTACCTCCTGCTCGGAGAACACCCCCCCCCGATAGGCATATGCTCCAGGCACCCTACAAGACAAAATATTTCCAATGATTACTCCCCCTCGACCCTGGTTATTAGAGCCTCCAATTTTCCTTGTACTTTATAGAACAAGCTCTTCCATGCCTTATACAGATTCAAAAGATTTGGAGCTCAGTAACGAGCTACTCTTTGGCTGGATCTCAATGTAATCTATACATCCCTTCTGATAGCCATTGGTTTTCTGGGGTAAATTATGCTGCTTTACTCTGCCCATGAATGGAGCTATGCAGCATTCCGGAATGTCTGTTGTCGGAGTTTCAAAAATTCTTTGGACTACATTAAGCCAATTGATCATTGACCCTTCTACTGTCCAGCTAGCACATACATATTCAGGTCCCTCAGTATAAATAATATGAGAGGAAGCCCACTCTTTCTTCCTCTCCACCTACTCTTACAATGGGTTATTAGGTGTGACTTTGAGACCAGATAACCAGAGCAAAAGCTCTCCCTTGGTTCAGTCTTCCACTGCCGCTTGTTCTCCTTTATTCTTCCCCCATCTTTCTCACCCAAAGCCTTTTCTCTTTGTACTGTTCCCCCTCCCCCCCCCCCCCCCCCCCGCCCCTCCCCCCCCCCCCCCCCCCCCCCCCCCCCCCCCCCCCCATCAAACCCTCACACCTAGCTCTTCCCCCGCTTACTCCATTCTCTCTGATAATTAACAATGGTGAAAAAAATCTTGTCTTTTTTGGCAGGGAAACTCTACAATAAAATGTAATCTACCCAACAGGTCAGCAGGTGACTTCACACTCTCTTCTCCTTATCAATCTCTCAGTATGATTTTAGTTAATTATTTGTAATGACCAGTGATTGTCTTCTTCGTT
Organism: Lithobates sylvaticus; assembly: GCA_028564925.1. Classification (NCBI taxonomy): domain Eukaryota; kingdom Metazoa; phylum Chordata; class Amphibia; order Anura; family Ranidae; genus Lithobates; species Lithobates sylvaticus. Next base: position 477,196,407 of record CM053030.1, read on the forward strand.
TCTTGTTTTACTTATGTATGCTGTGATTATGAGCATCTGTAATTTTACTGCCTTAGTCATTTTTCTTTTACATGAAAAATCTAAAAATAAGGGAAAAAAAAAAGTCAAGGCAGTTTAACAATCTAAAGATGACTAAAGACTATACAATCTGAGGTCTCCTTTATATAGTTACATACATTCATCGGCCACTTTATTAGGTAAACCTTGCTAGTACCAGGGTGGACCCCCTTTTTTTTTCAGAACTGCCTTTATTCTTCATGGCATAGATCCAACAAGGTTTTGGAAACATTTCTCAGAGATTTTGGTCTATATTGACATGTTAGCATCACACAGTTGGTGCAGATTTGTCTGCTGCATATCCATGATGCAAACCTTCCGTTCCACCACATTCCAAGGGTGCTCTATTGGATTGAGATCTGGTGACTGTGGAGGCCATTGGTGTACAGTGACCTCATTGTCATGTTCAAGAAACCAGTGGAGGATATGAGCTTTGTGACATGGTGTATTATCCTGCTGGAAGGAGCCATCAGAAGATGGGTACACTGTAGTCATAAACACTGTAGTCATACTCAGGTAGGCCGTGGTGTTTAAACGATGCTCAATTGGTACTAAGGGGCCCAAAGTGTGCCAAAAAAATATCCCCCACACCATTACACCACCACCAGCCTGAACTGTTGATACAAGGCAGGATGGATCCATGGCTTTCATGTTGTTTACACCAAATTCTGACCCTTCATCTGACTGTCACAGCTGAAATCGAGATTTTTCAGACCAGGCAACGTTTTTCCAATCTTCAATTGTCCAATTTTGGTGAGCCTGTGTGAATTGTAGCCTCAGTTTCCTGTTCTTAGCTGACAGGAGTGGCACCCGGTCTGGTCTTCTGCTGCTGTAGCCCATCGGCTTCAAGGTTCGATGTGTTGTGCATTCAGAGATGGTATTCTGCATAACTTGCAGAGTGGTTATTTGAATTACTGTTGCCTTTCTATCATCTCGAACCATGGATTTGATTGACAGCAGCGGGAGTCAATGGCAGCGTTGCTATCAATCTATCCAATCAGGACCCGAGTCGCTAGCTGGAGCTGGTGTGCTCGTCCCCGTCACTGGAAAGACCTCTGGGGGGCTTCTGCATCACAGGAGGTTTTTCACCTTAATGCATAGAATGCATTAAGGTGAAAAACCTTGAGGGTTTACAAGCCCTTTAAATCTGAAAAGGTGAACTAACACCCTCCCCACCCTTCCAGTCACCACTGCATTTATCTTATATGATTCCTATCATTCGCCTCCCTCTCCAGCCAGTATAACAGTCCAGAAAATTGAAACTTCACCAAACAGTGCTAGAGTCTGTATAGCAGCATATTGCTTGCAAAGGCCGCGGTGGGCATGTAACCAGGCTGACCAATGAGAATTTCTTCTTTGTTCTGGGACCCGGTCCTGGAAGAAATGAGCATCAAAAGGAATTTCATTGGTTTCATGTAGTCACCATTGTCCAATGAGCGCTCACTATCGCTCGCACTATTCAGTTACACAGCCTCTGGCGCTTTGTATTAATATTTAACATTTCTGGACCATTATAGTGGTTAGTGAAGGCCACATATACTTTATATGGAGAACATATAAGGTACCGTATATGCAACGGGGACAGAAAGGGTGGGGAGGGTGTTGGTTACGCTCCTTTTTTTTGTTATGAAAAGGCAAACTAACCCTTTAAGTCGTCTTTTATTTTATTTTTTCAATAAAATTTGTGCCTAATAATTTAATATAATAATAATTTTTTTTTCAAAAGAGACGTTCAGATATTATAACCATTCCTCTTTCAATTAATATTTTTTAAATGCGGTAAAATTGTAAAGACAACACCACTGTTCTCCCTTTGCTCCATGTTTATTAGTGAGTCCCAATTGTGTGCTGTGATTATTTATTATCATTTAGTTTTTTGCTTGAAACTGTTACCTTTCTTGTAACGTAATATATTTTCTCTTTCAGTCACCTGAATGGACGGAGGAGGACGTCAGTCAGCTGACGAAAAACATGGCTAAGTTCCCAGGGGGAACTCCAGGTCGATGGGAGAAGATTGCTCACGAATTGGGTCGATCGGTGACAGATGTGAGTTTGCAGAGATATGCATTGTACTGCAAGTGACAAAACTAAGAGCAGGACCGAGTAGTGTGAAAGGTGACCAGTGAATGGAGCCTGACACCGTCTTTCTTTTCAAAGGCTGAAATCTCTTTTTATAGGCCCTGGAAGTGAACCATTAACTAAGTAAGCAAGAAGCAGATGTGGGCAGGTCCCCTGCTCTGCAATTAGCAGCTGTAACTGATCAGCTGTACTGGGGATTCTGGCGTTTAGAGGTTTAGACTACTGTAACCTGATCGCAGAAAAACATTGCCATTTATATTGTTTGCTGGAACCCATTTCAGTCACTTGGGTAGAAGGCTCATGTCAATGCATTCACTTTCTTGCACAGACACGTTTGTTTCTTGCTCCGTGTGTTTGTGTGTATTTTTTGCATTCTGGCGATTTGAATTATGCATTGTGTATACACCATAGTGATTAGCTTAGCTGGTTATTTTGATGTAGGTAGAAGCTGTGTACTTTGAATTACTTCCTCAGTCGTGCTCTCTTAAGGCCAGTTGTTGACTGAATGGTTCCATGTGCTGTGAAACAGTTTGTGACATTCGATGTGTTCACATAAGGATAGGCTGCCCGTTTATTACTAGAGCTCAGCGATGCTTTATATGCTTTATATGGCCAGTTACATATGCTGCACACGCTGTACATTGGCCCCTGTCCTTGTACCTGATTAAAGCTGAAGTTAGGTATGAAACTTTTTACATCACTGTAGTAGCGCCTAGCTTCTCAGTCCTGTGCTGGACAACTGCCCTGCTGCATTTTGAACACAGGAAGTCGCCTGCTCGGCATGGGCACCACGTTAGAGAAGACTTTGCATTTTCTCAATGGGGGCAAAGCAGTCTCTAATTGGACAAGGTGGAAATGCAGGGTGGTGACCTCACAATCTCTACCTTGTCCAGTCAGAGAACATTTTGCATTTATTACGATAAGGGAAAGTGTTCTCTGAATGGTGTCCATATAGGCGGGGGACCTCCTTTGTTCAGTAAGCAGCAGGGCAGCCTCTCAGCATGGGACCCGCAAGCCAGTGGTGGTCACTGTAGAAGTGATAAGAACTCCCCATTACCCAAAAAAGGCAAACAAGGATCCTTTCGCACTAAACCAAGAAGTATAACAACTCAGGAAGCTGGCTCATCTAGAATAAACCAAATAACTTAATAAAATAGTGTGGATCTAATTAACGAAATACCGTATATACTCGAGTATAAGCCAAGTCCTTAAGCACATTTGTTTGTATTGAAAGTGCCCCCCTCGGCTTATACTCGAGTCAAGCACTTTTCTGCAGCAAAAAATTACATTTTCCGACCCGACTTTGTGGCCCCGTTTCTCAATAGGAACCCCAGATTTGGTGTGCAAACCAAGTGGAACCAACACTACAACATATCCAAACATTTGGGGTTCCTAGCATTAAGTAGCCCCGAGATACAGGGCCCCAAAGTCGGCTCAGAAAATGTCATTCTCTGCTACAGAAAAGTGCTTGACATTTTCCGACCCGACTTTGCGGCCCCGTATCTCGGGGCCACTTGGTGCTAGGAACTCCTAGTTAATAGTACCAAGTGGCCCCGAGCTACAGGGCCCCAAAGTCGGTCAACTGTGTCCATCTGCAGTCCAGAGACCCCAAATTTTTGCTGCAGCTAGGGGGCATCTAGGAACCCTTAACTACCAAGTTTGAAGTTTAGGGGACCTATGGCTGCAAATGGGCACAGTGAGACATGTAAATGGACACAGTGAGGCTGCAAATGGGCATTGTTGACCCTCTTTTCCACTTACAGTAGCTGCGCATTTCTCACCCTATAAGAAAAGCAGTGTACAGCTAACTAAAATAGGGTTCCATAAACATAAAAAGTATATAAGTAACTAGAATTGTTCTTAACACCAAATTTCGTAAAGTGTAAATACAAAACAGATCAAATATATATATAAAAATGTGAAGTAACGTACCATCTACTAAAATGTGCAGGTGCAAAAAACACATGCCCTCTACAGTGATTTCCAGGGGATCCACATACATACCTACATTGGTTTACGTTAAAACAGTGTAACTATGTAAAAATTGCCATACCTCAATTTCAGCTTTAAAAAGGATCATCAGCGCCACTACCCTCCAAAAATAAAAATAAAATAAAAGTCACCAGCTACAAATACTGTAGCCGCTGACTTTTAATAATATTAAACTGCCCAGGGATCCAGCGCCATCTTCACCCAGGCCAGTTCTTCGCCAGTCTTCGGTTCCCTAGAGCCGGACTCTTTCCCACTGTGCTGTGCTTTATGATTGGTACTGCAGCTTCCAGGGACCTGTGATGTGTCCCAGAATGCTGCAGGCAGAGGACAGGGAATGAGGCCAACGTCTGCTCAGATATCCTAGGCAATCGAAGTGGAAGTAGGAGCCGGTTCCTATCAAAACTAGGTACCCACTCCCCCAAAGGAAACAAAATGTGTCCAAAAGTGGGAGAGGAGAGGGGGAAGTAGGTGGAAAAGAGGAACTTCCCACTTTCTTGCCTTTAAAAAAAAAAATTAAATGCACATATTTTTGCAGTTAAAATTTTGTACATTTATTTATCTTTTTTGGAGCTTGCAGAGCACTGCACCTCCAGTCAGTAGATTGCAGGGGAAATGCCAGTATCCTGCAGAATCTCAGTACAGCTGTTTGCCCGTACCTCCCATATGAGCAGACAGTTACTGGAGAGCAGGAAGATCAATGAACTACAAGAGCACTTGCCAGCACACTCGCAGTTTATTGAGAACTACAAGCCAACTGCCAAGGTAACAGATGGTAGTTGTAGTACCATTGGGGACATTTCCCCTCACTTCCTGTCCCAAAGACGTTACAGGAAGCTATAGGAAATCTCCCAAAGTAAATGGAATTCCCCTCATAGACATTTTTCCCTTGGGTGTCTCCATTGAAAGACTTCCCCTCACCACTTGTTCTGGTGACACTTCTAAAACTTTGGATTTCCCTTCTGTCTTGGTGACAGTGGCCACCAGTACAAACAAGAGGTATGAATGCCCCCAATGGGGACACAGATTACAATAAAAACTCAACAGAGGGTTTGACCCTTCTCCATTCTATCCAAAACAAAAAAGAAAAGATTTTGCTTGGAGATTCACTATAGGAGGCCTCAGCCATTCTTGTTAACTTACTTGAGACAAAAAAAAGTGTCTCTGTTCATGCCACAGTCAATCAGGTTCTGTTTCTTATTATCACAGAATGCAAAGTAAGATTTTGATTGGTCTTTGTGGTGTGCACAGCCAATCATACATTTCTTTTCTCAGACGTGTTTTTTTAATATATGAATATCTAGTAAACCAATCATAAGGGGCTCTATGGAAAGTCATTGTGTCTGTGCGCTGTATATTTTTCAACATATTGTTCGAATTCTGTAGAAAAAATTGCTAGAAAATCACTTAGAACCACAAAAGATTATATATTTTGTAGCAGAGACCCTAGAGAATAAAATGGCGGTCAATATTTTATGTCACACTATATTTGCGCAGCGATCTTTCAAACGCTGTTTTTTTAAAAAAAAATAAAATACACTTCATTGAATTAAAAAAAACTGAACAGTAAAGTTAGCCCAATTTGTATAATGTGAGATGTTACGCTGTGGGAATTGTGAGAGAATCGTAATCTTTATTCTAAGGAAAAAAAAATTGTGATTCTCATTTTAGCCAGAATCACGCAGCTCTAGTTAAAAGTGAAGTTTTTCTTCAGGTTGTTAATTTCCTGTGTTGTGTATACACCGAATAATCCGCACCATTAACCACTTGCCTACCAGGCACGAACACCTCCTTCCTGACCAAGCCATTTTTCAGCTTTCAGCGCTGTCGCATTGTGAATGACAATTGCGCGGTCATGCAACGCTGTACCCAAATAACATTTTTATAATTTTTTTCCCCACAGATAGAGCTTTATTTTGGTGGTATTTGATCACCTCTGCGGTTTTTATTTCTTGCGCTATAAACAAAAGAATAGGGACAAGTTTGAAAAAACAAATATTTTTTACTTTTTATTATAATAAATATCCATATTTTTTATTTTTATTTTAAATATCAATTTTTTATTTTTTTTTAAACAAACTTTTTCCTCAGTTTAGGCCGATACGTATTCTTCTACATATTTTTGGTAAAAAAAATCACAATAAGCGTATATTGATTGGTTTGCGCAAAAGTTATAGCGTCTACAAAATAGGGGATAGATTTATGACCTTTTTATTATTATTATTTTTTTTACTAGTAATGGCGGCGATCTGCGATTTTTATCGTGACTGCAACATTGCGGCGGACATATCGGACACTTTTGACACCATTCACATTTACACAGCAATCAGTGCTATAAAAATGCATTGATTACTGTATAAATGTGACTGGCAGGGAAGGGGTTAACACTAGGGGGCGCTGCAGGGGTTAATATGTTCCCTATGTTAGTGATTCTTACTGTGGGGGAGGGGACCGATCGGTGTCCCTATGTACAAGGGACACACCATCGGTCTCCTCTCCTCTGACAGGACGTGGATCTGTGTGTTTACATACACAGATCCGCGTCCTGCACAGTTACTGGGCAATCGCGGGTGCCCGGCGGACATCGCGGCTGCCGGGCACGCGCATCGGGTCCCCAGCGACGCGGCGGGCCCCCTAGTGGCCAAAGTGTTAGCACCGTCATATGACGGCGGCCCGCCACAAGAGCCGAACCGTTCCGCCGTCAATTGACAGTGGGCGGTCGGCAAGAAGTTAACAAGCCGTTTCGGCTTGGATTTGCTCGTAGGGCATACATACAGCTTGTGACCTTCAAACTAAAAAACATTAACGTTAGCCCAATTTTTTTTATAATGTGAAAGATGATGTTACACCGAGTAAATAGATACCTAACATGTCACTTTTTAAAATTATCGTGGAATGGCGACAAACTGCAGTACTTAAAAATCTCCATAGGTGACGCTTTAAAAGTTTTTAAATGTTTAGAGTTACAGAGGAGGTCTAGGGCTAGAATTATTGCTCTCGCCCTAACGATCGTGGAGATACCTCAAATGTGTGGTTTGAACACCGTTTACATATGTGGGCTCGACTTACGTGTGCGTTCACTTCTGCACACTAACACGGAGGGATGGGGCACATAATGAGCTAGTATGTGATGCATGCTAGCTCATTATACCTTTGTCTTACAGTTTTTTTTTTGTTATTCTCTCTGGGTTTACAAATATTTCAAATAATATTCTACTAGTATATAGCCAGCATTACCGAATGACTGCTGAGATAACAGGATAAGCCCTCCTGTATATGGAGCAGTGAGGCACAACTATTGAGCAGCACCGCACGGACAGCACAATCACAAACTTTTGTTCCAGATTCATATATCATAGGCTATAAACAGTTGTTTTTTTTTTTTTGTTTTTTTACTTGTACACAGGCACTAAAATAAGAATATACAGACTTTTAATTATTCCTAGACAGTGAATTTAATATCTGACAGGCAGGAGTTAATTAGGTTGTTTCCCTGATTACGAAAGGGAAAAGCAGATTGTATGTTCTATAATCGCGCTCCTGCCCGCTGCCCGCTGACCTGGTTACCTGTAGCCCCTTCTTTCCATCAGCGAACTCGCATCTGTTGCCTGACCCACTTTCTGAACACGGCCCCTAGCCTGGGGCTTAGAGCTCATTCCTGGTCTTCAAGAACAATCCACCCATTTCCCCCATCTGACTTGTGTTTACTATTACAAATAAAGAAAGAAATAAAAAAAAGTGCAGACCTTGTACTCCATGTAACAGAAGAAGTCGTTGTGTAGTCCTTACTATTCTGGCCCGTGTCCTTTCCAGCTCTGCTCATGTGTTCTGCAGATCAAAGGCCAAATTCTGAACTACACATTCCATTCAATATTATTCCTTCTCGTATAACAATTATTATCATTAGTATTATTGTTATCAGAAATGTGGCCAGTTGTTAGAAGTATACAATGCGATAGATAGACAACTATGTGTAGATGGATAGATAGATCTATATATCTCTGTATATGTATAGATGATAGATATGTAGAGATTTATATGTATAAATATAAAAAAAAGAGGGGGATTATCATTATACAGGATTTATATAGCACCAATAGTTTGTGTAGCACTTTACAATGTAAATGTATAGATATAGATATAGATATATGGAAGCATGTGTATGTGTGTGGATAGATAAATAGATGGATAGATAGATAGATCCATGTGTATGTATGTGTATAGATAGATAATGTATAGATTGATGGATAGATAATGTATAGAGCAGGGATATGCAATTAGCGGACCTCCAGCTGTGGCAAAACTACAAGTCCCATCATGCCTCTGGGTGTCATGCTTGTGGCTGTCAGTCTTGCTATGCCTCATGGGGCTTGTAGTTCTGCTACAGCTGGAGGTCCGCTAATTGCATATCCCTGGTATAAAGTGATGAATAGAAACGTATAGATAGACATGCATAGATTGATATAGATAGATAATGTATAGATGGATTGATATGGATGGGAAGATGGAGATAGATTGATTGATATACAGTAGATGGATGAATGGATGAAAACGTGTGTATGTAGATTGATAGTCTATAGCGTGATGGATAGATATGTATAGATAGGTTGATAGACATACAGTAGATGGATGGATGGATGGAAACATGTATGTATGTGTATAAATAGATAATGTATAGATAGATATCCAAAGATAGATACTGTAGATAGATGGAAGTGTGTATGTATGTATGTATGTATGTGTGTGTGTGTATATACAGTATCTCACAAAAGTGAGTACACCCCTCACATTTTTGAAAATATTTTATTATATCTTTTCATGTGGCAACACTGAAGAAATGACACTTTGCTACAATGTAAAGTAGTGAGTGTACAGCTTGTATAACAGTGTAAATTTTCTGTCCCCTCAAAATAACTCAACACACAGCCATTAATGTCTAAACCACTGGCAACTAAAGTGAGTACACCCCTAAGTAAAAATGTCCAAATTGGGCGCAAAGTTTGGCCACTATTATTTTCCAGCACTGCCTTAACCCTCTTGGGCATGGTATGTGTATATATATATATATATATATATATATATATATATATACACACAAGTTATTTCATTTTTTTTTTATATTGAATTATCTACATTATGTGTAAGAAATCACAGTTAAGTATATCAACGTGTACAGTATATTCAGTGTTAATAATCTAAGCGCTGCGTAAACTGTTGGCGCTATATAAATCCTGTAATAAATAATAAATATAATTTTATTACATATTTCAAGGCATAAACAGTTGTGAAAAAAGCATTTTAATGCAGAGTCTCCATTCGGTTCTGTTCACCACTATATAATGAATACACAGAAAAAGAATACATTTGATTGTAAAGTAGAACTAGCAAAAATTTTAATGAAGAACCCATTAAAAGATAAAATAACAAGCAATATTTGCCTTCAATTTAGAGATTTTCCGCACTGTATTATTTTCTGCTGCTAGATGACCTGGGTCTGATGGCCAGCATCATGCAACTCACTTTCTCTGAGCCCAGTTCGTCCTGGGTCTACCCCAGCCTGTGATTGGATGGTGAAATGAGATGCACCACAGTGATAAGCTCATCTGTCTAACACTCTGCTTTCTCCTCCTATCAGCAAGCTTCTTGTCAGTACATAAACGGATTAACTGCTTGTGCTGCTTCTTCCTCACACACTCTAGCCCTGCTGTATCAGGGACTGCAAGAGGCTGATTCATTTCTCAAATTCAGCTACTTACAGACGTAGAGGCTCTACTACGTGATGACCGACTACCCAAGGCACTCCCCATAATTTATAAACAGCTGTTCACTGTCACGAACAAGGTCCTGTTGCCCTGAAGACGTGCATGGTGTGTTGATTCCCCACAAATGGATGGAGACGATTGGGACGATATGTGGGATACTCCTTTTACTAGGCTCAGCAAGAGATCATCTTATACAGTATAAAATCCTTCGTAGGGCTTAAAACAGGTGAAGTCTACTATGAAAATATCATCTTGGAAGTTGGTGCTTTGGCGCTCCCTCTCCATGCTATTGGACCTCAAATCTGATGGACACCTCACTAAGCAATCAGCAAGGCACAGAAGGACGGAGCTGGTGGTCAAAATTCCAACTTTCTATAATCAAGCTCTTTGGGTTTTTGGGGTTCTGCAAACTGTTTGACGGCACGGTCAGGCCCGCTTCTTTTACTGTCAGTTTGTAACCAACTGGTTACTGCAGTTTTCACTCAGTGCTGCTCCGGTGACACTGATGTACAGAGCAATATGATTATAATTACGTGATCTTACAGTGGCCACACACACACTTCGCACGGGTAAAATGTTTACATTTCTAATTTATAGCTTTCACCAGATGACTTTTGTAACCACAAAGGTTACTTAAATTGTAAAAATAACAGGAAACACAAACTGTCTGACATGCAAAACAGGCCATAATGTGATTATTAGCTGCAGGTTTTTTAAATTAAAGGCCACAAATTCTCGGATTTCATACTTGTGAAGCGGTATGGCTCTTTGGCCCGGGAGGATGTAAACCAACTCGGCGTCTCTCTGTGGTTACTAATCTCCTGCATTCAGGTTGCGATAACAGACTGATAGGGGATTTGCCGGCTGCCTGGAAAAGGGCTCAGGTAGGCAGCAAAACAACAGACAGGTGGATAGATTTAAAGCAACTTCCTTAATTACTGAGCTGCCTCGCCATACGAGCAGTGGTGCCCGGCTCAGATAAATCGTTCCCCCTGCCGCCAGAGAGAAATAGTAGAAGTTAATTTAAGGAAAAACTAAGCCCTTCTCAGGTTGAACCTTTTAGAAGACAGAAATAGGATTCTTGCCTCAGGCTCCTTCCAGAAGCTTCAACTCAGGTCATCGATGTTGGGGTTTTAAAGTGACACTAAACTCTTGATGAAAAAAAAATTCTATTCAAGTATGTATTCGTAACTCAAAAAAGTACCTGCTATTGCTCTCCGTCACCTCCAAATCCCTTCTTTTTTTTTTTGCTGCTGTGATCCAACTTCGAGGGGTGGCTACGTTCCTTCTCCTTGTTCCCACTGTATGTAGGAATGTAGCCACCCTCTCTTGCTTGTTTCTAGGATGGACTATGGGATATGTAATGAGCATAGAGCAATGCACATGACCACATGTAGAAAAGCACTGCTAAAAAGTTGAGAAGCTCACGGAGCAAGTTACAAAAAGCCAGAAAGTAGATGACAGAGTCATTAGGCAATGGAAGTCTATAGATTATTTTTGGAGCATACGAATATCGTTTAGTGTCAGCCATGTTGTGTTTTATTCATGAAAAACAGTTTCTTGCCTATAGCAGCCACTTGCACTCTTCCTTTCAATACCCTGCTTTTCTGTTTCAATCCATTTTTTCAATTTTAACAAGTAGCTAACATGCTATAGTTCCGCCTGCGCGGGGGCTAGCATTGACAGTTGTAACAAGGGGTAGCTTTCAAAGATAGCCAAAAATTAGGCAATGTAAATATGAAGGAAAAAACAAGAACTGACACAACAGCAGGAAATAGGCCTTTTCATAAAACCATGAGGACCAAGGGGTCTTGGGGAGGTTCCCTTCAACAACAGGGCATCCCCTGGGCCAGCCACTATCCATGCAGTGATGCAATATACAGTCTATGCAGATCTAAAAGGAAAGGCAGGTCAGAAAGCAGAAGGCAGTTAGGCAGAAAATTTGCGCTAAAGAAAGAGAGAATGGACACCTGTCAGGTAGGGAGCCAGGGAAGGTATAAGGAAAACTAGATGAGAAGGGGGGCCCAGAGGTTAGAGGCAGAGACAATATCCTGCTTTTTACTGGAATTGGAGAAGATTGACTGATCACTGTTTGCTGTAAGACCTTCGTTTTTTTGTATAAGGCTCCTTCCGTTGCTAGTGAGTTGTTTTTATTTTACTGTAGTGTATCAGTTGGTTTGTGCTATGTGAAAATAGCATTAATTTTATGTTTTTCTGTGATGGATGAATGCTTTTTATTTATGGAACAAATATTTTTGGCACCATGGTGGTTCAGTGGTTAGTAGTTCAGCCTGGCAACATTCCAGGGTTTGGATCTGTATGCATGAACTATACCTGTTCTTTATCTTCTTGATTGGTTTCTTCATCAGATTGTCTGGTATCTCCCACAGCCAAAAAACTTAGATGATTTAATCTACCCCCCCCCCCCCCCCATAACAAAAAACAACCCCAAGCCATTTTAAAAGTGGTTTCAACGATTACTCACTTCTGCATTATTAATTCCTGGTTTATGATGGTTTAAATGGTTCAAGGTCTTCAGAAAACCATTTTTGGGGCATGGACTGGGATAGAGCTGGGGTTGAGTAAGAACTGCGTTTCTCAACCAGGGTTCTGTAAAACCCCAGGGTTCCTCCAGAAGTCACTAGGTGTTCCTTGAGTACTGAGTGGTTTCTACCCATCAGATAAGAAACCTTTTGGCACCATTGATCACCACTATAAGTGGGCATTTCTCCATTGACCACCAATGGGAAGGAACAACAATTTTCATTGTCATCATTTCTTTTCTGGCCATTATTTATTTTCTTTGATTTCATTGTTATCACTGAACATAGTTTTGTTGCCCTGGGTGACGAATACCCTAAATGCGGTGGTTTCCTTTTCCTTTTTTTTTATTCATTCTTATATTGTAACTTACCATTCACTAGAGATAGGCTTGAGCTTGTTCTGATGCTCTTCCGAACCCACATGGCCGGCCAGCCCGCCAAGAAACTGTCACCTGTAATGCAGCAACAAATCCGCCTGAGCATTTAAAAAACAAACATTTTCAGTGTATTACCAGCTTTAGAACTGATTCTTATTGCTGGTTTCTTTGTTGGGGAGATTTTCCTTCACTTCCTGTCTCAGAGACTTAGCAGGAAATAGGAGGAAACCTTACCGAATTCGGGGGGAATCCTTATTTTAACAGTTTTCCCCAGCACAGGTGCCCCACTGAGTTAATAGGACTGAAATTGAGGAGGAACACCGCAATAAAGCCATGATGAAGTCATTAACCCCCCCCCCCAAGTCATTAAAAAAAGACAGACCATTGTTACCCTCTACCGGGAAGTGCCTGTACAAGGACCTTCAAGGGGATTCACCAGGTAATATTTTAATGAAAGCTAAGTCTAAGCCACATCCCCTTGAAATCCATCGAGGGATACAGGATAGTAGTAATTTTTGGACATATGGGTTATACTGATGCCTACAGAAGGATTGGACAAGGGCAAACAATTGCCATTGAGCAATCCTACAGGTGAGGAATCTTACCACAAGAGTAGGAGAAAGAATCAATGCCTGGACTAGGGCTTGATGGAGAAGAGTCAACCTATCCTAGAATAGTCAGTATCAAGGGAATTACATTGAGGATCAACCTGGTGTTCAGGGCTAGGACAGATAAAATCCAGATAGGAAAACTAGAACCTAAGGGAGCAATGACAATGATGTTTTACCAACCCTCACTTGTTCTGCTTTTGGACGTCCAACATGGAGTTTTACTGTAAGGCTGAACTCCCAGGTATGATCTAAATAGCGTTGCTACATTGGTCCAGTTTGGTGCACTGTAAGCTCATTTGGAACACCTTGTTTTCATTGTTTTCATTATTTGAATGGCAGCAGCATCGAGCAAGCAACCCCCTATAATCAGAATACAGCAATCACTGTGATAGCGTTAACTACAGTAATTGTCTGCTTCCCCAGTGGGGAATATGTATACTTATGGGCCAATGTAACTATGCTATTGGGACCATATCTGGAGTTCAGCTTTAAGACATCATTATCTTATGATTTTCCTTAGCCCGTGTCCATCTGTCTGTGGTCAGGGCATCAGATTATCAGCAGCTCAGTTGCTGGCTCTGATGGGAATTGATCAGGTTTCTCTTAGAAGGTCTGTATAAGTGAATAAAATAATTGTGATGCAGTTATCAGCCAAACTCATGTGGACAAACGGGCAGAAAACAAAAGATGGCAGTTTTCTTACTTTTTTTTTTTACAAGGGAAATTACTGGAATCACACCAAAACCTAGATGCTGAAGGTGGCATATTTTTAATGCAGTAAATGTGACTTTCATCAAACATTCACTGGTAATGAACTATTTTCAATAAACACAAATGCGCCTAGAAATAAGATTCACCTGCAGAGATTTGTTTGGTGAATGCCCCTTTAATTAAATATGCCCCTTAGTGTTGGCAGTCAGTACAATTTTCTTACAAGAGACTGTTAAAAAATGAAACTTTAGAACTCTTTCACCCCAAAGTGCACATCATGAAGCACATACCTGGTGTGCTTTGTGTAGGGGCAGTGTGATACATTGTTAGAATGTATCCCACTGTTGAATTTTTTTATTTTTATTTTTTACTTTAAAATGTCACAAATTGACACTTTATTTAATTCAGCCTAGTTGGGTGCATTGTGCTGCATAAAAATGAAAACATGCGGCATTTTTTGCAGTGCACCTCAATGCCTCATAATGCCGCTTTCTATGATTTTGTTGAGTCTTTGCTGATCTGCCCAGCACATAGTGTGAATGAGCCCTTAGTTTTATTATAGTCCCTAGTTAATGATTTGATTTACTGTTATTTCTTATTATACACACACACACACGGCAAAGCATTTGCTACTAACTGTTTTTAACACATCTATTTGTCTTGTGTAGAATCCGGCTGACCCTTGAGCTGTCACATCTGCCCACCCTCATTCAGCACCAGCTTGGCGGGCAGCCAGCACCTGTGCTGTTATTGAGATACAGTTGATTCTAGGACATCGTTAACCGTAGGGGTACATCCGCATGGGCTTGCTGCCCACGTGTAGGAACACACTGGGGGGGGGGGGGGTGTAGGGTGGTGTGAGTAGTCTGCTCCCGAGTCTAGGAAGCACCAAAAGATGTTGGGATATTGCAGCAACTGTTTTTTTTTTCTACAAACAGGATGAGCTGGAGTTAGTTTAAGTACTTTCAAATCTCTTCAGGACCCATTTAAAGTACTCTAGTTTAAACGGAAACCTTTATAACTTTCTAATGACAGAACTGCGTAGAAATCTGAATAGAGCCTATTAATTTTGTTTCAGTTACTGAAGCTGAGACAGCTGATGTTATGCAAATAAGCCAATTTAAAGCAGACTCACCGAATAATTTCTTGTCTGTGCCTGGCCTGCTATAAGATCGTTGGGACTCAGTAGGAGGTCTGGAGCGTCTGTGCCCCATCCTCCCAGATGTATCACAATTGGCACATTAAATTTTTTATTTTCCCATACATAGGTTCTTTGGCTGTTTGTTGTTTTTTTTTGGGGGGGGGGGGTTTATTTAGAGGACTTATTTTCTTGTAAAATGCATAGCTTTCTTGTTTCATACATTGACTCACTCACAATTGAGAGGGATCACCTGAAAAATTGTTGTCCTTTAGATCTGCCTCTTAAGCCTAGTACACACGGGCCAAGTGTCAGGCGACATCAGCCGGTTCAATAAAAACCAGCCGACATTCGTGTGTGTATGGCAGCCAGTCCAACAGAAGCCAACTGTTTTCTCGCACAAGCATGCTGGAAAACCAGTGGCCAACTGGCTCCCGATCAGCTCAGCAGGGAAGATTGCTGTACTAACATTGAATCATTGGCACAGCGGCTGTCAGGTTTTTTTCATTCAACCCTCTGATAGTCTGTACCGGGCTTTACTATTGAAATGGAAACAATGATTGATGAGATTTAAAGTGATACTGAGGTCTCTTTTATTTATTTATTTTTTTGTTAAAAAGCCTTGTTATCTCCTCATTGGCTGACTCGCATTGATTAACAGCAGCAGGAGCCAATGGTGCTGTGCTGCTGTCTCAGACAATGAAGAGGGGAGTCCCGGGCAGCCGAGACAATCCTGCAACTTTGCCAGATCTAAATGGACCTCAGGTAAGTATTAGGGGGCCTGAGGGGGGCTGCTGCACACTGGAGGCTTTTTATCTTAATGCAAGATAAAAAAAACTTCTGACTTTACAACATCTTTTACCTGGCCATGCACGGCTTGAATTTTAGCCTGCTGAATCAACTGAAATTCGAGCCATGGGTGGCTCAGTTTGCACCACCTGGCTTGACAAACCAAATCAAAGGATCCAGGTGCCAAACAATCCGATGCAGTCACTGTTCGAGTATTCTGATAGGGTGCTGTAGCTGCCTGCATACAATAGACCATAGGGAAGATTCTATTAGATTCCCTTCATTATGCTAACAGGCTGAACAGGAGAGAGCTTTGTGTATATGCCTAGCCTTAAGCTGCCCATGCACTGGCCGAAATTCCACTTGTTTAGCCTGAAATTGTGCACCTGTCCCCACTCAACACAAGCAAATGGACATGTTGGAAATGTTTTCTCAATCAGCGGCTTCTGCCACTGATCAGTATATTCTGACAGATGTGAATGCTACTGTCAGAATACATTGTCCCAGCGGGGGTATTCCTCCATCCACCTTGTGTGTATAGCCAGCTTTACTTTGCAAAGACATGGAATACCCCTGGCCATTAGGGGGTTAAAGGTGTACCTTTATTAAACAATAGCTTATATACCTGTGCTTTAAGTAGTATTTAGTCATTGTATTAAATAAAATTATTGTATACAATTTTTTTAATATTTTTATGTTTGTGTGCAGGTAACCGCAAAAGCAAAACAAGCTAAGGATTTTGTTTCTCACAACTCAGGTATATATATATTTTATATTGCTAAAATATTACAAATGAAATCTTTAAATCCAGAAGATAATGTATAAGGAATATCCTACTTGTAAAATGTCAGATTATTATTGCTGGGTGAATCTAGGATTGAAGTTCCTCACTGTGATATTCAAGTCCAGATACAAGTTTATACCAATTAAATTGATATACAGTTGTGCTCATAAGTTTACATACCTTTACATTAGAATTTATGATTTCTTGGCTATTTTTCAGAGAATATGAATGATAACACAAAAACTTTTCTTTCACTTATTGTTAGTGTTTGGCTGAAGCCATTTATTATCAATCAACCGTTTACTCTTTTTAGATCATAATGGCAACAGAAACTACCTAAATGATCCTGATCAGAAGTTTACATACCCCAGTTCTTAATACTGTGTATTGCCCCCTTTAACATCAATGACAGCTTGAAGTCTTTTGTGGTGTTTGTGGATGAGGCTCTTTATCTTCTCAGATGGTAAAGCTGCCCATTCCTCTTGGCAAAAAGCCTCCAGTTCCTGGAAATTCTTGGGCTGTCTTGCATTAACTGCACGTTTAAGATCTCCCCAGAGTGGCTCAATGATATTGAGGTCAGGGGACTGAGATGGCCACTCCAGAACCTTCACTTTATTCTGCTGTAGCCAATGACAGGTCGACTTGGCCTTATGTTTTGGATCATTGTTATGTTGGAATGTCCAAGTAACTCCCGTGCGCAGCTTCATGGCTGATGAATGCAAATGTTCCTTCAGTATTTTTTGATAAAATACTACATTCATCTTGCCATCAATTTTGACCAAATTCCCTGTGCCTTTGTAGCTCACACATCCCCATAACATCAGCGATCCACCTCCATGTTTCACAGTAGGAATTGTGTACCTTTCATCATAGGCCTTGTTGACTCCTCTCCAAATGTAGCGTTTATGATTGTGGCCAGAAAGCTAAATTTTGGTCTCATTACTCCAAATGACTTTGTGCCAGAAGATTTGAGTGTATTGTAAGCGGGATACTTTGTGGCATGTGCATAGTAATGGCTTTTTTCTTCTGGCGACTCGACCATGCAGCCCATCTTTCTTCAAGGCCTCCTTATTGTGCATCTTGAAACAGCCACACCACATGTTTTCAGAGAGTCCTGTATTTCATCTGAAGTTATTTTTGGGTTTTCTTTGCATCCCGAAAAATGTTCTTGGCAGTTGTGGCTGAAATTTTAGTTGGTCTACCTGACCGTGGTTTGGTTTCAACAGAACCCCTCATTTTCCACTTCCTGATTAGTGTTTGAACACTGCTGATTTACATTCTCAATTCCTTGGATATCTTTTTATATTGCTTTTCTGTTTTATACAGTTCAACTACCTTTTCCTGCAGATCCTTTGACAATTCTTTTGCTTTCCTCATGACTCAGAATTCAGAAACGTCAGTGCAGCACTGGATGAAAGATGCAAGGGTCTGTCAGGAGTCCAGAAACAAATTTACCTTTTTATACACACACTAATTACAAGCAAACAGATCACAGGTGAGGATGGTTACCTTTAATAGCCATTCAAACCACTTTGTGTCAACTTGTGTGCATGTTATCAGGCCAAAATCACTTGTCATAAGTCATTTGGGTAGTTTCTGTTGCCATTATGATTTAAAAAGAGTAAATGGCTTCAGCCAAACACTTACCATGAGTGAAAGAAAAGTATTTGTGTTATCATTAAAATTCTCTGAAAAATGTCCAAGAAATCATACATTTTGGCAGGGTGTGTAAATGTATGAGCACAACTGTATAGTACCCGCGCTATGGTACTATGGTGTGACCCTCATGTGTTACCTTAAGAAATAAAAAATGATCATAAAAAGTGAAAATTGAGAAATACAGGTGCATCCCAAAAAATTTGAATATCATCAAAAAGTAAATTTATTTCAGTAATTCAATTCAAAAAGTGAATCTGATATATTATATAGATTTGTTACACACAGGGTGATATATTTCAAGCATTTCTTTCTTTAAATTTTGATGATTATGGCTTACAGCTAGTGAAAACCCAAAATTCAGTATCTCAGAAAATTTGAATATTGCATAAGACCAATAAAAAGTTTTATAATACAGAAATGTTGGCTTAGTGAGAAGTATTTTTATGTACAGTATAGTATGCACTCAATGCTTGGTCAGGGCTCCTTTTGCATGAATTACTGCATCAGTGCTGCATGGCATGGAGGCGATCAGCCGGTGGCGCTGCTGAGGTGTCATGGAAGCCCGTGTTGCTTTCATAGCGGCCTTCAGCTCATCTGCATTGTTGGGCCTGGGGTGTCTCATCTTCCTCTTGACAATACCCCACAGATTCTCTATGGGGTTTAGGTCAGGTGAGTTTGCTGGCCAATCAAGCACAGTGATACCATGATCAATAATCCAGGTATTGATACTTTTGGCAGTGTTGCCAGGTGCCAAGTCCTGCTGGAAAATTAAATCGGCATCTTCATAAAGCTGGTCAGCAGAGGGAAGCATGAAGGGCTCTAGAATTTCCTGGTAGAGGGCTTTGCTGACTTTGTACTTGATAAAACACAGTGGACCAACACCAGCAGATGACATGGCTCTCCAAATCATCACTGACTGTGAAAACTTCACACTGGACCTCATGCAACTTGAATTCTGTGCCTCTCCACTCTTCCTCCAGACTCTAGGACCTTGATTTTCAAATGAAATGCAAAACTTACTTTCGTCTGAAAAGAGTACTTTGGACCACTGAGCAATAGTCCAGTCTTTTTTCTCCTTAGCCCAGGTAAGACGCTTCTGATGTTATCTCTGGTTCAGGAGTGGCTTGACACAAGGAATGCAACAGTTGTAGCCTATGTCCTGGTTATGTCTGTGGTGGCTCTTGAAGCACTGACACCAGTCGTAGTCCACTTCTTGTAAATCTCCCCAAAATTCTTGAGTGGTCGTTGCTTCACAATCCTCTCAAGGCCGCTGTTATCCCTGTTGCTTGTGCACCTTTTTCTACCACACTTTTCCCTTCCACTCAACTTTCCATTAACATGCTTGGATATAGCACTCTGTGAACAGCCAGCTTCTTTAGCAATGACCTTTTGTGACTTACCCTCCTTGTGGAGGATGTCAGTGACTGTCTTCTGAACAACTGTCAAGTCAGCAGTCTTCCCCATGATTGTGTAACCTACTGAACCAGACTGGGAGGCCCTTTAAAGGCTCAGGAAATTTTTACAGGTGTTTTGAGTTAATTAACTGATTAGACTGATTAGACCATGAGTCTACAATATTCTAATTTTCAGAGATACTGTAAGCCACGATAATCAAAATAAAAGAGAGAAATGCTTGAAATATATCACTCTGTGTCTAACGAATCTATATAATATATGAGTTTCACTTTTTTAATTGAATTACTGAAATAAATTAACTTTTTGATGATAGTCTAATTTTTTGAGATGCACCTGTATCCTAGTCATAAACAAATATGATGAATAAATTCAGTAAACATCTAAAATAAATAAATTAGGGAGCTGCTGCTGTTGTGAAGATTATGAAAAACCCTGCAGTAACAATTTTAAAATACTACAGCGCTGCTCGCTGCAATCTCTTAGCTTTACAATCTTCTTCTGCATACATTCACTATAAGTCAATAAATAAATAGTCCATAAGTGCAATTTACAAAGTCCAAAAGTCTCCTTTTAAAAGTGCTGAATCCACAGTGCTGTGCTCCCCTCCTATGTCCTCACTCCAAGAACAGTTGCTTAAGCATCAAAAAGGCATTTTGATATCGTCCCAAAATATTCTGGTGTATATAGAAGCCATTCTCTTTCTCTCCTCCACTATGTTAGCCAGACCAATATTATGTTTTCATGCCATAAAAATCATAGAAGAAATCTCCATCGCGTTATACCGTTTATTTTGTTTAAAAGGTTAAAACAAATTACACATATAAATATTGTAGTAAACAGAGCATGTAAACTGGAGCAGGATCGCTGCCTCGGCATACATTCTAACAGCTGGAAGTGTCCTAATTTTATTTCTTTGGTTTATACCAAGACAAACTTTCTACAAAGCCAACGCGTTTCTGGGGCTGTAACTTCCCCTTGTCACCAGGACTTAAGAGAATGAAACAATGTTTGCAGACTAGGTAATCAATGTATTATTTTATGTAATGAAAATCTTGTAGGTTTACATAGCATCCATCATCATGGAAATAAAATTACATAATGTATGACCTGCCTAAGCCTTCTATCTACAATCCCTCCCATGTAGCTAAATTATTCTGACAGCAGGAGGTTTCCCTGCGGTCAGAATACAATGATCACAGCTTGCGCATATATGCGCCGGCAGTGATTGAACAGAAAAAACTGACAGGCTGGTTGTAATGAAGTCAGTTGAGGGAATAACTTCTGTACAACCATATTGCCCATAGATGGATCGAAATTCGTCTGGGTCCTGCTGAACTGGCAGGATATCAATCCGTCTATGACCAGCTTTAAGGTCCATACACACGATCATAAAATCACACGATCATAAAATCATATGAAAAAAACCGCTAGTCAGATCGTTAGTAGACAGCTTTCGAGAGCCGATCACAACATTGATTATTATCTGATCGCACATGAACAGAAATTTTCTTCGCACGATACCAGATCGTACGATTTTCATTTTAATCAGTACAGTTGTCGTCCGCAAATACAATACAAATACGCTACAACACATTACATCACTTCCAGATTTTTATTCTGTTATACGAGAATTTTCAGCATACAAAACAAAATTGGAATTGGGGTCCTAAAGATGAGCATTCTATCTCTGTGTACTAAAATTTTCCCTCCAAAGTACTATGATCCTCCATTTTTTTTTTTTTTTCTAAAACTGGTCGAATGTAAAAGCAAGAAATAGAAGTTGGCATTTACCTCCTTTTCTTGCAATTGGAGAACATCTATTTTTTCTTCAGTGCCTTGCTCCCTTATTAATGAACTGCTCTCTGCAACCTGGAGATAGATGGCAATAAAACACAGGATCTAACCTTTCTTCTCTCTATGTAAGACGAAATGCAGTGTGGAATTCAATTTTAAAGGCTATGCTATTGATTATGGAAATCTGTTGTGTTTTTATACAGTTAATAATGGCGTTATTCTTTACAGGTACAGTTCGATTAGGTGATCTAAAATGCACGCTAAAGACGAATGTGACATTACCAGACAGCATAATCACACAGCGGGAGGACGAGGAGCCTGTCGATGAGGAACGGGACTTGTCTGCTGCTCACAGTGAAGGCCTTGTGACAGCGACACGAGCTCGCAGGAGGAAGACCACAAAACCTACAGAGACAGCGACGTCTCCAAAAGAAGAGACAGAAGAAAGGGTCAAGAGCAGGCGGCAGAGAGACTTTGACGTGGAACAGGAGGCCGACATACTCGAGGACAGTGACGAGGAGAGCAGGAAAAAGGATCGGCCCAGAGTATTAGAAGAGCTATGGACTCAAAACCATCAGAAGCTTCTGGAGCTGGCACTACAGCAGTATCCGAAGGGAACAGCAGAACGTTGGGATAAAATAGCCAAATGTGTGCCTGGCAAATCCAAGGTGAGAACAATTATTTCTATTTTTTGGTAGTAATAGGATACCTTATTTTATCACCGTCGTCCCCGATGGAAGTGGAACCAGGTTGGCTCAGATTTTCTTTAGGCGAGTTGTGGAATCTCTTAGGCTATCAGTGGTGTTCCTTTATCAGCTAAAAAGTAAGATCTGATTAGTATGTTCTGGGACTACTGCCATCTGGACAGGCCTAGTACAGCTCATGGGGGCGTATACTTGTAAAATGCTTTAAGTATATATTATTTTTAGTTTTGGATAGAGTAGGGAAGGGTTAAACCTGTCATTTTTTTATTTTTCCCCCACTGGGAAGAATTTACTTTTCTTCCTGCTCTGGGAACACAACAAGTGAGGAATGTTGTCATTGGAAAAGGTGTCCCAGTTGGAAAATTTCCACTTACCTGTTTTGCTAACAACCCTGTGGGATTTCGCATCACATTCTCTTGTTACCAGGGCAAATAGAGAGAGTCAATCTCAGATACAGAGACAGCAATTAAATTCCTGACAGAGGTTGTAATCCTTACTCGCTCTGTCTGATACTCAAGAAAAGCTTAATAAAATGTTGACAAAGTTTTACTTACTTTAGACTGAGCGGAGGAAACCACGCATTCGTCTAAGGCTCGCCAGTTCCTAAATGTCTTGAAGGACAATTTCATGGGTCAGATGGTAGACACACCAACTAGAAACAAGGCGTTACTAGATCTACTGATTACCAACAATACTGACCTGATCACGGATGTGGAAATACGGGGCAATTTAGGAAACAGCGATCACAGGTCAATTGGCTTCAGTATAAATCACACAAATAGGAAACATAAGGAGAATACAAAGACACTGAATATCAAAAAAGCCACCTTCCCTAAACTACGAACCTTGCTAGAAGATATAAATTGGGATAAAATCTTAGGAACAAAGAACACAGAGGAGAGATGGGTTTGCTTTAAGAGCATATTAAATAAGCATTATCCAGTGCATCCCATTGAGAAATAAATTTAAAAGAGCGAACAAAAGTCCTGGATGGCTTAACTCCAATGTAAAAATGAATATAAAAGCAAAGTAGAAGGCCTTCAAAAAAAACAAGGCTGAGGGATCATCATCAGCATTCAAACTTTACAAAGAATGCAACAAGATATGTAAGAGTGCAATTAGGGGGGCTAAGATAGAACACGAAAGACACATAGCGGAGGAGAGCAAAAAAAATCCCAAGAAATTCTTTAAGTATACAAACAGTAAAAAAGGGAGGACAGACCATATTGGCTCAATAAAGAATTAGGAGGGACATCTATTTACAAAGGATGGGGAGATGGCGAAGGTGATTTCTCCTCTGTCCTTACGAGGGAATTGGGGGGCTTCAGTACCCAAAACTGCAGTGTTTGTCCTCATGACACATCACAGGAAGCACCCTCATGGCTAACAGAGGACAGAATTAGAAATAGACTTGGGAAACTTAACATTAATAAATCAGCGGGACCAGGTGGGTACTTAGGGAACTCACTCAAGTAATTGCCTCACCATTGTTCCTAATTTTTACTGACAGTCTACTGACTGGAATGGTACCAGCTGATTGGAGAACAGCCGATGTAGCACCAATATTTAAAAAGGGCCAAAATACATCCCTAGGAATTACAGAAGGCCCGTAGACGTGGTGTAGCTGGATTTTGCAAAAGCATTCGACACAGTTCCCAATAAGCTTTTATTGTACATAGTAATGTCCGTTGGCATGGACCATAGGGTGAGTT
Organism: Lithobates sylvaticus; assembly: GCA_028564925.1. NCBI lineage: Eukaryota > Metazoa > Chordata > Amphibia > Anura > Ranidae > Lithobates > Lithobates sylvaticus. Next base: position 477,220,532 of record CM053030.1, read on the forward strand.
CATGGATTGAAAACTGTCTACAAGGGCGAGTTTAGAGGGTGGTGATAAATGGGGAGTACTTGGAATGGTCAGAGGTGGGTAGTGGGGTCCCACAGGGTTCTGTGCTGGGACCAATCCTGTTTAATTTGTTCATAAACGACCTGGAAGATGGGGTAAACAGTTCAATCTCTGTATTTGCGGATGACACTAAGCTAAGCAGGGCAATAACTTCTCTGCAGGGTGTGGAAACCTTGCAAGAAGATCTGAACAAATTAATGGGGTGGGCAACTACATGGCAAATGAGGTTTAATGTAGAAAAATGTAAAATAATACATTTGGGTGGCAAAAATATGAATGCAGTCTATACACTGGGGAGAGAACCTCTGGGGGAATCTAGGATGGAAAGGGACCTGGGTGTCCTAGTAGATGATAGGCTCAGCAATGGCATGCAATGCCAAGCTGCTGCTAACAAAGCAAACAGAATATTGGCATGCATTAAAAAGGGGATTAACTCCAGAGATAAAACGATAATTCTCCACTCTACAAGACTCTGGTCTGGCCGCACCTGGAGTATGCTGTCCAGTGCTGGGCATCAGTCCTCAGGAAGGATGTACTGGAAATGGAGTACAAAGAAGGGCAACAAAGCTGATAAAGGGTCTGGAGGATATTAGTTATGGGGAAAGGTTGCGAGCACTGAACTTATTCTCTCTGGAGAAGAGACACTTGAGAGGGCATATGATTTCAATTTACAAATACCATACTGGTGACCCCACTATAGGGATAAAACTTTTTTGCAGAAGAGAATTTAGTAAAAGACACTCATTAAAATTAGAAGAAAAGAGGTTTAATCTTAAGGTTCTTTACTTCAAGAGCGGCAAGGATGTAGAATTCCCTTCCACAGGCGGTGGTTTCAGCGGGGAGCATCGATAGTTTCAAAAAAACTATTAGATAAGCACCTGAACAACCACAACATACAGGGATATACAATGTAATACTGGCATATAATCACACACATACTTGATTTATCTCTAAAAAATAAAGGGTTTCCTTCACTTCCTGCCCAGTGAAATGGTTGTTGCCAGGACTGAAAGTGATGAGAAATCTCTCTAGAAGAGCCCTGGAGAGTGATAAAAGCTGAAATCCTTTCCCATTCCAAAACTGAAAAAAATGCTTTAGTTATAGATACATTTTTATATTGTACGTCAATAAGTAATCTTTCACTATAGACTGCTGTTTCTGGGAATATATTCCTTTACCTGGAAAAGAGAATGGGTGCCACCTAGGTAGGAAATTTGACTTGGTGCACACGCTCGTCATGGTTGTTCCTTGAAGTCTCATCAAGGCACATGCAGAGAGATGGAAGGAATAATATTCATTGGGGCAGCCTATTGGCATCCCCAAAACTCATTCTTCATTCTACTCAGCTCTGGGAATTCCCTGTGCGGTCTCCAGCCTGTGGGTCAGTGATTTCCATCTCCCTGAAGGCTTCATCATATCAAGTGTCCAGAATGTGGCAGTAGGATGAAAGCTTTGTGTCCAATTTATTACCTCCGTGGGATGAGCGGTGCCCATTAGTAAAGGCTGATATTAACATACTGCATGTAAAGGATTAATAAGCCAATATTGTCTGGTGTGTTTGTATTTCCTTTGCATGAACTGCTTCAAGTTTATACAGCATAGCACTAGACAAGGTTAACTGAATGCCGCAGTTCTGCCATGTTTCAGCCAATCAATCTATAGACCGAACTCCCACAGGTTATACATACAATACAGTACATCCATGCCATTATGAGCACCCACCTAATATTGAGTAGGTCCCCCTTTTGCCTCCAAAACAGCCCTGACCAATCAAGGAATTGACTTCACTAGACAAAGCATCACACTGCCTCTGCTAGCTTGTCTTCTTCCCATAGTACATCCTGATGCCATCGCTTCCCCAGGTAAGTGACACACACACACCCAGAACTTTTGGCAGTAGACACAGGTCAGCATGGGCACCCTGAGCAGTCGGTGGCTACACAGCCCCAAACAACGAACTGAGATGCACTGTGTGATCTGACACCTTTCTTTCATGAAATACATATATGGGAGTTGTTTTACCTATTATAGGATTTGCATGTCTGTCCATCCAGTTCTGAGAGTTGCACAGCTCTGCCACACAGCATAGCCCTGTCTGGTGGGGCAGGAGACCTGAATTTTCTCTGCTGCAATTAAAGTGTTTGTAAACCTGACACCCAATCCACCAGAGTTCTCACATTGGATAGTGGAAGTCAATAACGATCTACCCTACAAAAAACGTATCTATTCACATAGAGGATGTCTGTCCAAATACGATAAGATATGGAACGGATGGCTTAAAGCCCCCGAAACCTGCATCTGACCAGGATTAGATATATCATGATCTCTAGGCCTTCTATGCTTGTTTCTGTTATTTTTCTTTTTTTTTTTTTTTCTCAATGACCCCTCAAAATGTGTATACTAAATTGAGGGGGTGCTTATCACGACATAACATGTATACTGCATGGATACGACCAACTATAACTATAACTTCTAGATTGTAAGCTCTAACGAGCAGGGCCCTCTGATCCCTTGTGTATTGAATTGTATTGTATTTGTACTGTCTTCCCTGATGTTGTAAAGCGCTGCGCAAACTGCTGGCGCTATATAAATCCTGTATTATAATAATAATAATAATAACTATAAATGGTACTAGTAATAATGTCTCGTATAAATACATACGATATTTAGAGATGTTGATATATACCTCCTATAAGTAATACTGCCTACTATGTTTGACGCTTGTCAAAAAGCCTATTGTATGTATTTTTCCTTCTTTTTGTTCAATAAAACACTTTGTTTAAGGGAAAAAAAAAAAAAAAAAAAGTGGTTACTACAGGTAAGCCTATAATAAGGCTTACCTGTAGCTACCCTGGATATCTCCTAAACCTGCACGGTTTAGGAGATATCCCCTGTATCTGCATGTGCCGACGTCATCAGCACATGCGCACTGAAGCAATGGCAGTACGTGCCGTTGCTTCAGTTAGACTGTGCCATTACTGGCAGCTCCCGTGCACATGTGCAGGAGTGACGCCATCGCGGCTCCGGGCAATCGCAGCGCCGGAGCCCGCAATACCCCGAAGTAACTCTGGGAGCGATGTCCCTGGCCAGAGCGGTGAACATGAGCTACATGAGCTATACTATGCATACTAGCTCATTATGCCTTTGTCTTGTAGGTTTTTTTTTTGGGGGGGGGGGGGGGGGGGGGGGGGGGGTTACAACCACTTTAAGTAACAATTACAGATCATGTCCCTCCCCCACACTGTGACTGGACAATGAAAAGAGAAGCAGCAGACTGATGAGCCCATCGCTCCCTTCTCCTATTAGCATGTCCCCTGATAGCACATAAACACTGCCGCGCAACTGACTGGCTCCTTGTACTGCTTCTATCTCTCTAATGCCCCATACACACGGTCGGATTTTCCGACGGAAAATGTCCTATCGGACAATGTTGTCGGAAATTCCGACCGTGTGTAGGCTCCATCGGACTTTTTCCGTCGGATTTTCCGACGGACAAAGTTTTATCTCCTGCTCTCAAATTTTCCGACAACAAAGTCCTATCGGACTTTTTCCGATCGTGTGTAGCGAATTCCGACGGACAAAATGCCACGCATGCTCAGATCACATTACAAGACCAAAGCTATTGGCTACTAGCCTCTACGTAGTCCCGTCGTACGCAACAAACGTCACCACGTTCAGAATGATCGGATTTTCCGACAACTTTGTCCGACCGTGTGTATGCAACACCAGTGTCGGACTAAATCCGTCGGAAAAAATCTGATGGATTTTGTGGTCGGATTTTCCGACCGTGTGTACGGGGCATTAGACTGTGCTCTGCTGTACTGCAGATTTCAGGAGACTAATACTGTGTCAAATTCAGGTACTTACACTGCTTGAATTAAAAACAATACATTTAATGATGTATTAATGATTACAGAGCTGTATATATGTTTTAGATCTGCCTGAAGGTTGGCTTTAAACAGATATGTGTTGTTTCCTATGATGGCTTTGGTCATGTTTGGCTGGCAGACATTGACTCTTTTCCTTTTGCCTTTCTGCAGGAAGACTGTATATGTAGATATAAGCTGCTAGTGGAACTCGTGCAAAAGAAGAAACAAGCAAAAAGCTGAAGCTGGATGGCTTGGAGAACATGGAACTGCAAGCAGGACCTCCTCATCCTCTGCAACAGTCATGTGCCTTAGTATTAAATACATAAATTAAAATGATTGCCAACTAAAATATTTCATGCATATAAGAATTAAAAGTATTTTTTTATACCATAATGTGTTTGCTTTGTAACTGGCACAGTTGCGGTGGCCTGCAAAAACCGCCATCTTTCCTTCTTTGTTAAAAAGCAAAAGCACTTTGTCCACATGGATGGTTTGGTAGCTGTTTATCTGTGATACATTGATCAGCTTTTCAAAAAAAATACCAATAAAAGTAAGGCAGGCCATACACAGTTTAAATCTCTGCTCTTCAGCAGGCTGTATGGGAAGGCTGAATGTACCAAGTTGATCAATCAACTTGGGTAAACCCAGGGTACACAGGGGTTTTACCTGCGATTATTGTTAGCGGCCGCTATAGCTGCTAGCAATAATCACTGTCTTCTCCCAGTGTGGATGGCTTCCCCCGCCGGGAGAAGACAATAGCCCGGCAGGAGGGACTCTCGCATCTGTGTTGATGGGGTAATTGAGCAAATTTCTTTCCTGCAACCCGTGGTTGCAGGAAAGAAATTCGCTCCGTGTATGGACGGCATAAATGTCTTTAGCCAGACAATGAGACACAAGGTAGTAGATCTAAAATCTCAATAACCAGAATTTCATTTTATCTCTAACATGTTGCAATATACCTAAAATCAAGACTATTTTTAGTTTTGCAGAGTAGGGAAAGATTAAAAATCACTTTCCTTTTTTTTTTTTTGGGTGACAACTGCAACATTTAATTAATTTAATTTAAAGTATATGTAAACCTTCACCTTGTTAAACAACACTGTTTAAAATAGAAATGAAAGGTAGACAATTTGTGTGTATATGTGTGTGTATGTGTGTGTGTGTATATATATATATATATATATATATATATATATATATATATATATATATATATATATATATACATTATAAATGTATTTTTTCGTTTTTTTTTTTTTTTATTTATTTTTTTATAAGTGATCACATAATCTCTGGGGGGGAGGATAAAACCGTAGTACACTGATCTTCCCAGTGAATGCCAGTGTGAGGGGGAGGGGGGGTTGTCAGGACAAGTTTGATCATTGGAGGTGAGAAGACTGAGTTCCCAGTACAGCCAGAAGACTGACCAGACTGTGCTTTTCTACTTAGTGTGGTGAGTTTTTGATAGAAAAGCGGAGGGACAGGCAGGAACACCAGGGATTTCACACTCGCAGCAAAAGAAGGAATACAAAGAGAACAGGATATATTTCATACAAGTACATGGTATAGCAGGCACATATCAGGACTATGAAGTGTTGGGATTACATATTTAATTTATTTATTACAGGTACTTATATAGTGTCGTCAATTCATGCAGCGCTTTACATATTTATTGTGCATTCACATCAGTCCCTGCCCTCTTACAATCTGAGGTCCCTAACGTACATTCATACATGCGCATATTCTTTAATACCAGTGACATTCCCACTATAACTATAAAAAGTGCACATTTTATTAACAGGCCAAAGGATTTTTAAAGACCCAATTTCGGGCACCAGAAAGAAATACCCTTGCAGTGGGGCGGTGGGCACTTCTAGGATATTTTTTTTTGTGCCCGAATTTGGGCTTTAATTTTTTGGCCATTTTCTGTTGTATATGCAGTCTTATCCATTGTAAGCCAATACACATGGACACAAAGCTGCAGCTGTTACATTTCCTAAATCCTAAAGGGTGATTTATTGTCAGGGAGTGTTGCATGTGTATTTTTTAAACTATTGATTTTCTCAGTAAAAAAATTTTTTTATGGAATCAAATTTGGTAAGAACCAAGTGATCCACATAGTGTAGAGTTATTCACTCTCAGGTCATTACAGAGGACAAGGAGGCAGTCTTTACATCTGGAGGAAAGTCTACTAGATGGGGCTTTTTTGTGTGGCAGAGCTGTTTCAGTCTCAGGACCGGATGGGCAGAACTACGAATCCTTTGGCAGGTAAAACAGTTCCCATACAGTGCCTTGCAAAAGTATTCACCCCCCCTTGGCATTTTTCGTGTTTTGTTGCCTAACGACCTGGAATTAACATGGATTGTTTGAGGATTTACAGAACATGCCCACAACTTTGAAGAGGTTTTTTTTTTTTTTTTAAATTGTGAAGCAAACAACAAATAGGACAAAATAATAGAAATAGTAAATATGCATAACTATTCACCCCCCTAAAGTCAATACTTTGTAGAGACACCTTTTGCAGCTATCACAGCTCCAAGCCCCTTTGGATAAGTCTCTATGAGTTTGCCACATCTTACCACTGGGATTTTTGCCCATTCCTCCTTGCAAAACTGCTCCAGCTCCTTCAAGTTGGATGGTTTGCGCTTGTGAACAGTAATCTTTAAGTCTGACCACAGATTTTCTATTGGATTGAGGTCTGGGCTTTGACTAGGCCATTCCAACACATTTACATGTTTCCCCTTAAATCACTCAAGTGTTGCTTTAGCAGTGTGTTTGGGGTCATTGTCCTGCTAGAAGGTGAACCTCCGTCCTAGCCTCAAATCACACACAGAGTGCTACAGGTTTTGCTCAAGAATATCCCTGTATTTATCACCATCCATCTTTGGATAGTGTTCTTTAGGTGATGTGATGTGTTGGGTTTGCGCCAGACATAGCGTTTTCTTTGATGGACAAAAAGTTTAATTTTAGTCTCATCAGACCAGTTCACCTTCCTCCATACATTTTGGGAGTCTCCCACATGCCTTTTTGCAAACTCAAAATGTGCCATTTTGTTTTTTACTGAAAGTAATGGCTTTCTTCTGGCCACTCTGCCATAAAGCCCAACTCCAGTCTCTGCTGTGGAATTCTGCAGCTCCTCCGGGGTTACCTTAGGTCTCTGTGCCGCCTCTCTGATTAATGCCTTCCTTGTCCGGTCCGTGAGTTTTGGTGTGCGGCCGACTCTCTTGACAGGTTTTCTGTTGTGCCATGTTCTTTCCATTTGTTTATGATAGATTTGATGGTGCTCCTAGGGATCGTCAAAGATTTGGATATTTTTTTTATAACCTCACCCTGACTTGTACTTCTCAACAGCATTGTCCCTTAAGCCCCATACACACTATCAGTTTTTCTGCTGATTTTTTCCTTCAGATTTACCAAAACCATATAATATGAGGTCAAACCTTAGGAATTTCAATTTGTATGCAATCAGGCAGGCCCTTGCACTACACGGTTTTGGTAAACCTGAAGGAAAAAATCTGATAGTGTGTATGGGGCATTACTTGTTTGGAGAGTTCCTTGGTCTTCATGGCAGTGTTTGGTTAGTGGTGCCTCTTGCTTAGGTGTTGCAGCCTCTGGGGCCTTTCAAAAAGGTGTGTATATGTAATGACAGATCATGTGACACTTAGATTGCACACAAGTGGACATCATTTCACTAATTATGTGACTTCTGAAGGTAATTGGTCACACCAGAGCTTTTTATGGGCTTCATAACAAAGGGGGTGAATACATACGCACATGCCAATTATCAGTTTTTTATTTCTGAAAAATTGTTTTATGTATATATTTTTCAAATTTTACTTCACCAACTTAGACTATTGTGTTCTGATCCATCACATATAATTCAGATTAAAAAAAAACATTGAACTAATGTAACAAAATAGATAAAAAGCTGAGGGGGGTGAATACTTTTGCAAGGCACTGTAGATGTATTTCATCTGTGTGTTTAGCTGTTTGCCTGAAGTTCAGATTTAATTAGGTAGAACGTGGTGGTTTTATCATTTTCACATTGAGACTAAAATAAACCTCCAATGTACCCTCGTGTCCCTTTCCTTGTTATAAGACTGTGATGTAATGAGTGGAGTATTGATGGCAGATTGTCCAGGTCAGTATGACAGATGCAGCCAACAGACAATGAGGAATATTTGATTTAGCTGGGAGGTTTCAGCCTGGACTGAATGTCACCCGTGGGTGTCACAGCAGATGAACCTGTGCAGAGAGCAGCGCCTCTCGCTGTCTTCATTTCTGCTTGAATATCCAATTTGCAGTTGGTTTTGTGTGTCCGAGCTCAGGAGAAAAAAAAAAAAAAACACACTTCCTGCTTACATATGTATCCATTATGGTCAATAGCTCCAAGGCAAACTCAGAATGTCGTTATGCTGCAGGCTACTGGAAGCTCCGCAATTTATGTCTCAGCAACACAGCCAGGTGATGTCAGCTATCAAAACCGATCACACCAAGACAGCTTACCTAATTAGCATCCTAATTACTGCGCTTAAGGCCGCCGACCGCTGGCAGACAAACGGTTAATGCGGCGCTAATAATCTCATGCCTATGTATTTCTAGAGACGGCATTTCTGCCTTACTGGAAGTGAAGTCTGAGTCTTGTATACAAATTGCCAAACTTTATTCCGGGATGACAGCAGAAACTGCTAACTGCGATTTCCTTGTGGCAGTTTCATTACCGAGTCTGTATCCACAGGGACTTATTTTACTTTCTTCGTGTAGTTTAGAATCATCTAGAATGCTGGCGACACACATTTAACCATTTCATGGCCTGGAGTATAACCACACGTGATGGAGCCTCTTAGCGAAACCAATACATTTTTATCTTAAATCACAAACCTTTCTTTTTATCTATGGAGTGGTGAAAAGTTGGAAACCCTGTCCACTTTTTTATTTTTATTTTAATTGCCACTTGTCTTCCTGGTGAGAAGATCTATCCTTTCACTTTCTTTTTTCCTGGTGACTATTATCACTGGGAAGGAAAGTGATGTGAAAATTCCAAATTTTACAGTTGTCTTTAGAAGAGGAATTGGTGGAGGGGAAATCATCCAATAGGGACACCTGTCTAAAGCCCGTACACACAGGCCAAATGTTGGGAGACATCGGCCGGTTTAAAAAAAAAAAAAAAAACGTCCAACGTTCAGCCCGTGTGTATGGCAGCCGACAGACTCCCAGTCAGCACTCTCAGCCAATGGCGAAGAACGCTGATTGGAGTATTCTGGAGGTGGGACTCTCCTCCTGTCAGAACAAAACGGCTCAGCGGGGGGAGATCGCTGTACTACGTACTTCGTACAGCAGCTCCGGCGGGGGATGACAGGTTTTTATAGTTCAACCCCCCAAAAAAAGTCATAGTGCATACCAAGCTTAAGAGAGAGTAGAGTTTTCCTTTTACATCCTGTTGTGTCTCAGGAACAAGAATTGCAATAACTTTTGAAATTAGTACATAGTTACATAGTAGGTGAGGTTGAAAAAAGACAAGTCCATCAAGTCCAACCTGTGTGTGTGATTTTATATCAGTATTACCTTGTATATCCCTGTATGTTGCGGTTGTTCAGGTGCTTATCTAATAGTTTTTTGAAACTATTGATGCCCCCCTGTGGAAGGGAATTCCACATCCTTACCACTCTTACAGTAATGAACCCTCTACGCAGTTTAAGGTTAAACCTATTTTCTTCTAATTTTAGCGAGTGGCCATGTGTCTTATTAAACTACCTTCCACAAAAGCGTTTTATCCCTATTGTGGGTCACCAGTACGGTATTTGTAAAGTGAAATAATATCCCCTCTCAAGCGTCTTTCTTCATAACTAATATCTTCCAGACCCTAGTAGACACCAATAGAAGAGAGCTGCATTCCAGTATCTCATTATTTCGAAAGTTATTAGGCTATTAATAATACTACCGGATCCATGATGTCCCCACCCTTCCTTAACGCGTTTCACCAAAAACAATTGCAAGGATCCTTGTATGATGCAATAGTATTACTAATGATTTAACAAATAACTTTCAGAAGAATGATATACAGGCATGCGGTTCCATTCTCTTGATTTTTTTGAAATGGCAAGTGAAAGACAGACTTTTGAGCAGGCACTCTGGATGTCCACAGCAAATGTATGGGGAGCAGGTCTGGAGCTGTACTGTATGTTTGGAAGATTTGAACTACACTTTTTAAAATTACAATGAAATGTAAAAAAAAAACCTTTATTTTTATTTATTTTTTGTTTGTTTGATAACCCCCGTTGGCTTTTTATAGCTTCAACCTCTCTATTTGTCCTGTCATTGGTATTGAATTTGAAAATTTCACAGTTGTCACCCAACTAGATAAAAACCGAACATTTTCCAATTGGAACCTTTACACCAATAACAGGAGGATTTCTCTTACTTTTGAAATATTTCTCACCTTCTGCTACATCTCCTAGACCAGATATGTAATTAGCGGACCTCCAGCTGTTGCAGAACTACAAGTCCCATGAGGCATTGCAAGACTCTGAGAGCCACAAGTATAACACCCGTAGGCATGATGGGACTTGTAGTTTTGCAACAGCTGGTGGTCCGCTAATTGTATAGCTGTCCTAGACAGAAAGTGAAGGAGAATCTCTTCAATGGCGCACTGCATACGTACAGGGGTTCTAAACATTCTCTACTACAAAACAAACAAAAAAAAGATTGGGCTTTAGATCATTGGTAGCTCCAGACATTATGTTGGGGAGTGCTGTGCTGGTGGTATCAGTGGAAGAGCTCTCCAACCCTGAATCCCATGTTATAATAAAAGCCGACATAAAATAATGCAGAAAAATAAAAGATACAGTGTTATGAAAAAACTGTTCATAGTAATAGGAACACGGACTGTAGCCCCTTTTAAGAACACAGAAGCATGTAACAGCATCCTTTTACACTTCTGGTCAGCAACTGCAAAAATCATTTTTGTAATTTGTGTCAGAAGGCATAAAGTAAAGTATAGTTACCAACATTTAAAAAGCATGCAAGAGGGGTATAGAAGGGATCGAGAAGAAAAATTTGGTGCTGTAAGTGGGCCGCCTGCCTTTAACCATCCAGCAAGTGTCAGGGTAAGCAATAACCCCCAGCAAGTGTCAGGGCCAGCTATAGCCTACAGCATGTTTCAGGGCCAGCAAACACAAAGAAAAATGTTGTGTGATAAGTGGGACGCCTGCCTGGCAGATGTCGAGAGGAAAAATGCTGCGTGCTAGGGGCATGACCAAAAAGTGGGCAGGTCAATAAAGTGGGTGTTGTATCTCGTTGTATGGCTTGTAGTGTGTCACCTTTCCCCTATGCTTTTCTATGATTTAAATAAAATAGGGCCTTGCGGTGCACTAATAAGCTCCAGCAAGTATCAGGGCCATCTATAACCATCCAGCAAGTCTCAAGGCCAGCTATAACCCCCAGCAAGTTAACTCCAAGCAAAACCCACAGCATGTTTCAGTGCCAGCAAAGACAAAGCCCAGAGGAACTCCCAGTATGTTGGCCTGCAATAAGAAACCCCAGCTAGAGTCAGGACAAGCAATAAACCCCAACACATAATAACCCTACATAAAAATAGCCCCCAGACATGCACAATAATTAATAACTCCTACCTTCCATGAAGCTGCCACTCTCCTGTGCTGCCAATGAACCACAAGGCAACCAAAAACAGATATGACCCATTTTACACCCCAGGAGCAAGGCCTGTGTGTTCTGGTGCAGTCATGTGCAAGTACTTTGCCCACTACTGTATTCAAAATCCATTCAAAATGAATGGCACCACCCAGTGGTACACTAGTTTCATCATGTGTGTTGAAAATGCCCATTACTGGACACATATGTGTGAGTGGGTCATGATCCTGGTGTAACATGACATCCGTGGCACCATAGCAACATCCAGGGAGCAAACTGGTCTCTGCTTTCTCTGTAACTTCATTCAAGCAAGTCTCTTTTAAAGGTAACCTTAGGACAGGACGGATCCGTGATGATCCGCCCCGTGAACATCCGTTAGCTCAGCTTGTCTATCTGCATCAAAGGCCTGCACTTACCCCCACAAACAAGCACCTACCTGTTGTGGCTGGACTGTGCCCTTTCCTAGCATTTCACAGATCAGTTTGCATGGGAAAATGTTTAACTCCAAACTATATTGACTGATAAACTTTCCATCAAACTATCTTAGATCAGGCGTTATAAGGTGCACATAGTCTAGCTTTTTCTTTTGGACTTTTCAGTTTAGCGACTCAGGACCTTTGTCTTTATGGCACAGTGCAGCTTTGCAGAACTACAAACTTCAAGATCTTCTGAATGGAGAGGAGACAACATTGGAGGGGAGTTCTGGGGGATTCAAAAGGGACTGGCAGGCAAGTAGTTGTAGGTCGTGGATGAGTTGCTAGGCTACAGCCTTTGAAGATCACTTTCATCATCACCTTCGTGAGGACTCTCACTGCTGATGAAAGTCTATAACAAGAGCCTATTTGAAGTCTCAGAATCTGATCGTGTTCATATATAGCAACCCAGGGGGGACATCCTGCGAGACCTGCAAATTGGAATTCAGGTTCCACGTTTAAGACATCTAACTGTGCAGTGACATTTTTTTTTTTATACCAGCTCAGCTCTGACCACTGACTGGGCTACAAATATCAGGATCCTAATGGCACAAGTATTATATTTATGTATTGTGCAACATCAGGAATGCACTATAGCTGCATTACCAAATATACCTCCATTCTGTACAATGGGACAGTATGATACTAGCATATAACTACAGCAGTGGCGGCTGGTGCTCTAAATTTATGGGGGGGGGGGGGGGGGGGCAAACAAACTGAAAAATACTGAAAAAAAAACATCAATTGCAGCCTCACTGTGCCATCAATTGCAGCCACTGCGCCCATAAAATGCAGCCACTGTGCCCATTAAATGCAGCCACTGTGCCCATCAAATGATCAAATGCAGCCCCTGTACTTATAAAATGCAGCCACTGTGCCCTTCATATGCAGCCTGTGCCCATCATATGCAGCCTCTGTGCCCATCATATGCAGCCACTGTGACCCCCCCCGCACTCACCGTTTGACCAGCACTTACTCCATCCTGGTGGCGGGTCAGGCAGCGGGTGACGGCGGCGAGCTCTGGGACATGTAGCGGGTCAGATGACGTCTCCTGCATCCTCCATGCTTCTCTGTCTTTCCATGCATCTCTTCATGCATCTCTTCTTCTTCGTTAGAGGTCCAATTGGAGCGCTTGTGCCTTCCGCCAATCAGGTGACGGGTATTAGACTTGCGCCTCCCGATTGACTGAGAGGTGGTTCAGTGTTAGAAAAGCAAATATTAATTTGATTTTCTAACACACCTGGGTGGACTGCGAGCACAATACTCTGCACTCCAATTCCACCTTTTTTGGAAGCCTATTAAAGCCTATGGCTCTAATCAGGTGCTTTTAAAAAAACACCCCCTGCCACTGTAATTCAGGCGCCCCGCGTCCGAAAAGGGGCTGGACGCCTGAATAGTGGGTGGCTACAGCAGCCATAGAGGGGCGTGGTGTGACAGAGGGGGCGACCTTAATGGACGAACAGCCACTGAACTACAGTGAGGGAAAAAAGTATTTGATCCCCTGCTGATTTTGTACGTTTGCCCACTGACAAAGAAATGATCAGTCTATAATTTTAATGGTGGGTTTTATTTATCAGTGAGAGACAGAATAACAACAAAAACATCCAGAAAAACGCATTTCCAAAAAGTTATAAATTGATTTGCATTTTAATGAGTGAAATAAGTATTTGACCCCTTTGCAAAACATGACTTAGTACTTGGTGGGCAAAACCCTTGTTGGCAATCACAGAGGTCAGACGTTTCTTGTAGTTGGCCACCAGGTTTGCACACATCTCAGGAGGGATTTCGTCCCACTCCTCTTTGCAGATCCTCTTCAAGTCATTAAGTGTTTCTAAACCCAGGACCCTGCATTTACTATATTCGGTCTCCCACATACACAGAACATGGGAATGCAATTATTTTAGTAAATATAAACAGCTAAATACCTTTCCCATCAGCAGTATATAGCAGTCTTGTGATTTCTATCAGTCCTGATGAAGCTTGTAGGATGAGTTTTCATATTTCACTGAGCTGTCCTATGAGGCTGCAGGGCTCCTGACCCTCTGTCTGGACAGTGCTGATTGGCCCTGTCCTGATCACATGCCCTCTCCCAAGAAAAAAAAAAAAACAACTCTCTCATCAAACTGAGCATGTGCAGCCTGACTCCAAAGGCTCTGTCGTATCTGGACTTGTTCAGGGGGACAGTGCAGGGAGGGGAGGATCTGTGCATACAAGATCAAGCAGCCTTTTACACAACGCAGAGGATTAACCCCTTAGGTCCCATCGTGAGTATAACAAGCATGCTTTACTGCATATACAGACTGATTTTACTGTTGTGGGTTTAGTAACACTTTAAGGTTTTGAGGCTGATGTTTGGTAACTCGAACCTTCAGCTCCCTCCACATATTTTCTATGGAATTACGTTTTGGAGACTGGCTAGGCCATTCCAGAACCTTAATGTTTTTCATCTTGAGCCACTGCTTTGTTTCCTTGGCCGTGTGTTTTGTGTCATTGTTATGCTGCAATACCCATCCACGACCCATTATCAATACCCTGGCTGAGGGAAGGAAGTTCTTACCCAAGATTTGATGGTACATGGCCCCGTCCATCGTCCCTTTGATGCATTGAAGTTGTCCTGTCCTCTTAGCAGAAAAACACCCCAAAGCATAATGTTTCCACCTCCATGTTTGATGGTGGCGATGGTGTTCTTGGGGTCAAAGACAGCATTACTCCTCCTCCAAACAAAGCGAGTTGAGTTGATGCCAAAGAGCTTGATTTTGGCCTCATCTGACCATAACACTTTCACCCAGTTCTCCTCTAAATCATTCAGATGTTCATTAGCAAACTTCAGTAAAAAGTGTTCTAATTCGATTAGAAAACAATTCAAATTCGACAACACGTACGGCGTAAATCCATACCAGGCCCTTCAGGTCTGGTATGGATTTTAAGGGGAACCCCGCGCCAAAATAAAAAATAAAATGGCATGGGGGCCCCCCCAAAATCCATACCAGGCCCTTCAGATCTGGTATGGATTTTAAGGGGAACCCCGCGCCAAAATTTAAAAAAGAAATGGCTTGGGGGTCTCACCCCAAAATCCAAGAAGGGAAAAAGACACTAACTGGAGATGATGTTTTGCTGCTCACCCCTGGGATGTGAAAACAAAAAAGAAAAGGTCCCCCCAAGAGGAATTGGTGGGGTTTTTAGGCAGCGTTTAGAAAATAAGTTCTCTGAAAGATATTGTTATATTCAAAATATGAATCTTTATTAGATTAAAGATATCGCATGTGACATATAAATGAAGATAAAAATAGGAGACATGGGTCCCAAATGGATAAAACAATACAGAAATTTAAAACAGATTTACACTGACAGACAAAAAGCTTTTACAACAATATAGTTTACATAACCAAATTATGGGGGTAAAAGTGAACCTGACGCGTTTCGACCCATTTTAGTGAGGGTCTTCCTCAAAGGTGGTTTTGTCTGTTTGAGAAGAGAAAGGATAAGAACAATATATTGTAGCAATATTTCATTTGCATATATTTGTCTCCAATTGACCTTTCACATCACATAGCATAATATCACATTGTACTGTGAAATATTTACCTAGTGTGTAAATTTCTATAGATTACTCCTTCTATGTGATGGGGTTCCCTCTAGGTCGGTGTGCTCCAAATCCTAGACAGCGTCCCGCTATAGCGCCCCCCAGCGGGCGCGCGGCAGATAAGGCGATCCAGCAACGGGACCTACGAGGGGTCACATCCAATGGATAGGCTGCCCAAGGATCAGTACGTGGGCCAAACGGGCAGAGGAAGGGGGGTGGAAGGGGAGGGGAGGGAGGGGGGGGGGGGAAGGGGGGAAGGGGAAGGAAGGGATGAAAATGGGGTTCCTTGAGGTCCCCTGTTCTGCACACCTGTCATGGGATCCAAGATCATATACTTAGATGTATATCATAAGAGATTGCCATAACAGTTAAACAATGTCTGGTACACTTAAAACGGTAGTAGGGAGGAATAGGATTTTTGAAGTAAGAGTGATTGTGCCATTGATGTGTTTATGGGTGGTGCAGGTTTGTGTGTTGTTTGTCTCTAAGCTCGTGATTGGAAGTGGGAAGGAGAAAAGGAGAAGGGGAAAAAGGGGAAACAGATGGGGTAAGGAAAGGGAGGGAGTGGGGGGGTGAAGGGAGGGAAAGAGAAGGGAAGAGTGGAAACTGGAAGGGGAGTGAAGGAGGGGGGGGGGAGGGGAGGAAGGGAAGAGAAGGAGGGGGGGGGGTGGGAAGGGAAGGGGGGGAGGGGGGGGAAAGAGGGGGGGGAGGAGGAAGGGGGAAAGGGGGGGGAAGGGGAGGGGGGGGAAGGGAAAAACCAATACATGGCATGCACATGTATAGGTAGACATAGATGCTGCAGCATCCACATAGGTGGGACAAGGAAAAGTGGGGTGGGACAAAAAGAGGTGTTGTGTGAGAGTGGGAGGGGGAAAGAAGAGGGGAAAAAGGAAAAAGTGAAAAGGGGAGGGGGGGGGGAGAAAGCAGGGGAAAAGGACAAGGAAAGGAAGGGGGGGATGGTGGAGAAGGGGAGGGGGGAGAAGAAAGAGTGAAGGGGTAAGTGAGATGAAGTGCCAAAGGAATGGAGGGGATTGATTAGGATGTCAGTCAAGCCGCTGATGCTTAGTTGGGCACTATGCTGGTAATGCTGTGAGTCACTGAAATGAGGGGGTCCTAGAGTGGGGGTGTGTGTGGGTGAAAGTGTGGAGTGGTGCCATTGAGTGTGGTGTGGGAAGCTAGGGATTGGGACCATAGGGGGATTGTGAGTAGGTGAGTGTGGAACAGGGGAAAGCATAAGCAGAAAGGAGGTATACCAGTATGTCAGATACCAACAAGCAATATAAAGTTACCTAATAGAGTTGGTGTATCTTGCTCAGGTTGCGAGGTGCATGTAAAGGCCCATATATTGCAAACCAGAGTGTGCTGTATTGATTGCGAGTTCCAAAGATGGAATGCCCAGTCTGGGGATGGAAACAGGGTCATACACTGTGTCTAACGTTGGTCCCAGAGGGGAGAGGCATGGAACTAGGAGAG
Organism: Lithobates sylvaticus; assembly: GCA_028564925.1. Lineage (NCBI taxonomy): Eukaryota > Metazoa > Chordata > Amphibia > Anura > Ranidae > Lithobates > Lithobates sylvaticus. The sequence continues at coordinate 477,237,637 of CM053030.1, forward strand.
GTTCTACTCACTGTGTTTGTATGGCATGGTTCTTGGATCATCACATGGAGATAGGTTTGCTTGACCTCCCCATGTGGTATTTATGGGTGTGTACCCAATTAGAATCAGGTGTGCATATTAGAACACCATGTGGTGTCAATTCAGGGCATCCCTGGGGAGGGGAGGGGAAAGGGGTGGAGAAGGGGAAAGGGCGGAGAGAACGGGGAAAGATGGGTGGGAAGGAGGGAAAAAAAAAATTATATATATAAAATAAATAAAAAAAATAAAAAAGGGGTGAGGGCAGGGAACATAAAAGGGTGTCACCTTCCATCTACCGTTCCTGTACCCGCAAGGCCCACCCGTCCGTGGGAGCCATGACGGCAACATATGCCATCTGGAGTGGCCTCCCCGGCGTCCGGGAGGTCCTTCCGGGGTCGCGTCTGCTACGCAATCGTCGCAATCGTCACCCCAAAATCCATACCAGATCCTTATCCGAGCACACAACCTTGCAGGCCGCAGGAAAAGAGGGGCGGGCGAGAGAGCATTTCCCCCTCCTGAACTGTACCAGGGCACATGCCCTCAACATGGGGAGGGTGCTTTGGGGTCATGGGGACAGTTTTGGACAATTCCCGTATTAAAAAAAAATGGGAGGCGTCCTGCCGACTGCAGCCTTTTCGCAATGACAGCTATATCTAAGGGCAGGGTCACCCGGTGACGTAAACTGATAAAGGACTTGTCAAAAACTGTCTCCTGTCATTTTTAGCCCCCAGGCACGATATTTAAAGGAATATTTAATTTTTTTTGTTTTACTTTAAGCATTATTATAATCACTGCTCCTGAAAAAACAGCTGTTTTAAAAAAAAATGTTGCTTTGATACATGTCCTCTAGGGCAGTACCCGGGTCCCCATACACTTTTTATGACAATAACTTACATATAAGCCTTTAAAATGATCACTTTTGATTTTTCACATTCGTGTCCCACAGACTTTAACGGCATTTGCGTGTTGACACAAATTTTTTACCTGTTCGCATGTTCTGCTGCAAACCGAACCGGGGGGTGTTCGGCTCATCCCTAAATTTATGTAAAAATCTGCATATTTTTTTTTTTTGCTAGAAAATTACTTAGAACCCCCATACATTATATACATTTTCAAGCAGAGGCCCTGGAGAATAAAATGGTTGTTGCATCTTTTTATGCCAAACGTTATTTGTGCAGCGGTTCACAAACAAAATATTTCAGTTGATGGATTTTAGTGAACACAAACACAATATAATACCCAATTGTTTGGTAAAATATGCAAGATGATGTTACGCTGAGTAAATAAATACCGAATATGTCATGCTGTAAAATTGTGCATGCCCGTGGAATGGCAACAAAGTACGGTACATTCAATTATCCATAGGCCATGCTTAAAAGGCCTTTACAGGTTACCTGTTTAGCATTACACAGGAGGTTTATTGCTCTCGCTCTGACGTTTGTGGCAATATAGTGCATCCGGAAAGTATTCACAGCGCTTTCCACATTTTGTTATGTTACAACCTCATTCCAAAATGTATTCAGTTCATTATTTTCCTCAAAATCCTACAAACAATACCCCATAATGACAATTGTTTGAAATCTTTGCAAATTTATTAAAAATAAAAAATAAAAGAAATCCCATGTACATAAGTATTCACAGCCTTTGCTCAATAGTTTGTTGAAGCACCTTTGGCACCAATTACAGCCTCAAGTCTTTTTGAGTATGATGCTACAAGCTTGGCACACCTATTTTTTGGGCAGTTTCTCCCATTCTTCTTTGCAGGGCCACTCAAGCTCCATCAGATTGGATGGGGAGCATCGGTGCACAGCCATTTTTAGATCTCCCCAGAGATGTTTAATCGGGTTAAAGCATGGGCTTTGGTTGGGCAACTCAAGGACATTCACAGAGCTGTCCCTTAGCCACTATTTTGTTATCTTGACTGTGTGCTTAGGGTTGTTGTCCTGTTGGAAGATGAACCTTCGCCCCAGTCTGAGGTCCAGAGCGCTCTGGAGCAGATTTTCACCAAAGATTTCTCTGTACATTGCTGCATTGATCTTTCCCTTGATCTTGACTAAACTCCCAGTTCCTGCCGCTGAAAAACATCCCCACAGCATGATGCTTCCACCACAATGCTTCACTGTAGGGATGTATTGGCCAGGTGATGAGCGGTGCCTGGTTTCCTCCAGACATGACTCTTGCCATTCAGGCCAAAGAGTTCATTCTTTGTTTCATCAGACCAAATAATTTTGTTTCTCACGATCTGAGAGTCCTTAAGGTGCCTTTTGGAAAACTCCAATTGGGCTGTCATGTGCCTTTTACTAAGGCCTGATTGGTGAAGTGCTGCAGAGATGGTTGTTCTTCTGGAAGGTTCTCCTCTCTCCACAGAGAAATGCTGGAGCTCTGTCAGAGTGACCATTGGGTTCTTGGTCACCTCCCTGACTAAGGCCCTTCTCCCCCGATTGCTCAGATATACCGGGTGGCCTGCTCTAGGAAGAGTCCTGGGGGCTCCAAAGCTCCAAACTTCTTCCAATTATGGATGATGGAGGCCACTGTGCTCATTCGGACCTCCAATGCTGCAGACATTTTTCGGTACCCTTCCCTAGATCTGTGCCTTAATACAATCCTGTCTCGGAGGTCTATAGACAATTCCTTGGACTTCATGGCTTTGTTTGTGCTCTGACATACACTGTTAACTGTGGGACCTTATATAGACAGGTGTGTTCCTTTCCAAATCATGTCCAATCAACTTAATTTACCACAGGTGGACTCCAATCAAGTTGTAGAAACATCTCAAGGATGATCAGTGGAAACAGGAGGCACCTGAGCTCAATTTTGAGTGTCATGGCAAAGGCTGTGAATACTTATGCACATGTGATTATTTTGTTTTTTATTTTTAATAAGTTTTGCAATTGCTATTTACATATGCGTACGGGATCAATCAACATTATTGCTATCACAAGGAATGAACAACACCATTTGTGATAGCGTGAGCTGTGGCAGCTCCAAATATCTGAGGTTTAGATCAGTTTGATCGGCTGCTTTACAAGCTGACGAAATCCTCATTGCTTCCGGTTTCTGATATCGCAGACTGGGGGGAACCACGTCAGTTCCCCTCACTCTGTGCAGGTAAGCCGATGCTGTCAGTCAGATCGGTCCTGGGCTCCCTGCAAGGATAGGAAACACCCGAAACAGCGGTAGCAGCCGGGGAGGGGTGGGGGCCACCTTCCACCACCTGCTAAAGTGACTAAGCGGCTCTGAAGCCATTCAGCTGAAAAGACTGGTACCAGGATCATGGTTTTAGCTGCAAACTCCTGTTATAATCACCTCAATAAATGCCTGTATATATACATATGGTGGTATTGAGGTGGTTAATAATGTATTAATGAATACAGAGCTGCATTAATTTGTTTCTTTTTATATCTGCCTAGAAATCAGCTTTAAAGCCCATCTAGAGTTGCCACCTCATCCCTTTAAACCTGAACACATATGAATTACACAGGTTCTGAGGCTAGTTTAATGCAGATAAGGCACCAAGGGAGTTTAATTACCCCGTTAATCAGCCACAGAACCTGTGTAATATGTGTTCGGGTTTAAAGGGATGATGTGGCAACCCTAAGCCCATCTGCAGTCAATTTCCCTTTTTTGGGGGTATAAAAATGTTAGGCTTTGACAGAGGTTCAAACTCTTCCCCAATTTTTTCTGAAAATAGTGCTTGGCTGTAAATGTTGGGGAGATTTTCCATCACTCATAGTCCCTAGAACACCCTTTTTCTGCGACAGGATGTTAGGATGACATCTGCATCAGTACAATGTGAATGAAGAGTACTATAGTGATGCCACCTCAGAGGGTGGGTCCATGATGCCCTGCATTCACAGTCTGTCCTTTCATTTGGGTTGAGTGACCTTGTGGGCAAAAAGAGGTTACCGCAGGGAAACAGCACTGGACTAAATGAGAATTACAGCCCGTTTTAATTTTAGTTTTTGATTATTTATTTTTTTATCACTGGCTAGAAGACACTTTTAGCAAAAAAAATAAAAAATTAGCACTAAGTTAGGCTATAACATCTCTTTAAACAGGTGTCTGCACTTCCTGTTTCTATAGGCAATGTTTACAAAGGATAGAACTCCACAGAACACACCACATAGCATGAAAATTATTTACTGAATGCATCATTATGAAACTGTATATTATATTTAGCTGATGAAGTACACAATTGCCAGATTGCGTGACCCTAAAAGCTGGTAGTATCTTTTTCTTATGCCCTGTATATTTGTACTCAGCTGTAATCAGCAGCAAGCACCTGCCCAAGATGTGTTTTTCTGGGTTGGATTAATTAATTGGGTGCGGGAAGTTGCTTTAATATGCCCTACACCTGCTATAACCATAGATAGGGATAATAGAAAAAGTGAGAACTGGCAAGACATAGAGAGAGAGAGAGAGAACACATGCAGGGGTGTTCTTCCTAAAGATTTTCTTCTACAAGCCCACTGCAGCAAATAATTTTATTTTGCTATAAATATGCAACAATATGATATAAAAACAAGTACAGTACAGTACAGGACACGGGGTTATTGGACGACCGTGTGTTATATGCAGCGACCTTAAGGTGACTGGACACTGCAGGGACATCCCCACTCTCAGCAAGTCAGAGCAGGACTTAAGGACAAAAAGGGCAACAAAAAAACACCAAGTGAGATCAGACAAGGGAATAACCAGAATGGCTTCTGAAGAGCTGAAAGAATAAGGTTAAGACCCCCCCCCCCCCCCCCCCGGAGTTACAGGGAGAAGCACACAGAGAGCCATGCCTACATAGAGGCCATCAGTCTCTGAAACAGAACAGCCAGGGCTGAGATTTGCTCCCCTGATGGTACTCAAGGCCAGATACTGGTCCAAACCAGACTGGAGAAAGGACGGGATGCGCCCCACTGAGTACTTCCTAGGATAACATTTCTTAGCCTTGCACCATGCAAATTAGGCGTTCCAGTTGAGATATTAAAATTTGCAAGAAGATGACTTTCAAGCTATTTGAAGCACAGGGATGACCCACTATGATAGACCTCTGTCCCTAAGCAGCCAGCAATTCAGAAGCAGGATGGTGGACCAGACCTTGGGACAGACGTTCTGGGCGATCTGGAAGGGCTCACAGAGGGTCTGCCAGGAGTCTAAGTATGTTTGAGTACCACATCCTCCTGGGCAAATTTGGTACAATGAGGATCCCCAGAATATCCTCCATCTTGATCCTGCGAAGCAGACGAGGGAGGAGGTGTATAGGTAGAAAAGAATAGATCAGGTTGAACTGATCCCATGAGAGTCCATGGACCTGGCGAAAAAAAGCTGTTACACCTGTAACTTTCTTTTGTATATCTGGGACATCAGTAAATCTTGCTTCAGAATCTAGTTCTCAGTGTGCTGGTTTTATCTTCATTGCTTAATCAATTGTTAAACTGCTCTAACATCAGACATGAGCGCTCCGCATCAATAAGGGTAACAATAGTATGCTTAAGTTTGATGAGATCCTATTTTTGAAACCTCATCCTGTTACCATGTTCAAGGTTGCCCTTACCATTGATCCTTTTCCTACTCTATATGTTTAAAATGTAACCATCTGGTGTACAGCATCATTTACATTATCTGTACTTCTAAGGTTGTAATTGTTACAGCAGTCTGTACTCCCGAATCTACCACCCTCTACCTGGATGTACTTCCTATACATTATTGCTATGCCTTGTTTGTACTACGCATTCATGTTTGATGTACCCATCTCCTGCCTCTGTATACTGTATACGTACCATCTGATATATATCTGATACATCCTGTATATTGCCCAATGGCTTGAAAAAATAATGCATAAAAAAAAGTTTTGGTGAGATCTCAGCAGACGGTACCTCACCCTAATCCAATTCCTCCTCAGGTAGCACAGCAGCTGCAAGGGTAAAGTCAAAGAACGACTTAGAGACTATAGCGGCTCACTTGCAAATCAAATGAGTATGGGGTACAAAGTATCCCTACTGAGTCACCAAAAAAAGCGAATAAAGACACTACACAGGTTCTTGACAATTCATTTATTAGAAAATCAAAAGTCAAAACAATGTCCCTCGGTATAGATCCATCATCAAGCACACCACCCGTTGCGGTCGGTGACATCACAAGGGGGCAGGGGGGGTCATCCAATGATGTAATTGGGTGACTCCGCCCATTGGCTATTTAAGAAATGTCAGACGAAGGAGCAGGCAGTTGGCGGGGAGCCTTCGACCAGGTTTTTTCTTCTTTTTCCGGGTCCGGCGGTGTGGAGTGCGGCGTGATTGATGATGGATCTACATCGGGGGACATTGTTTTTTTCTTTTTTAATACAGGACTTGTCGAAAAATTTGTGTAGTGTCTTTATTCACTTTTTTTGGTAAATGTGTAGGGGTACTATGTACCTTATACTAATTCACATAGAGGAGTCCAGGATCTGGGGGCCTCTTGTTGAAAAGGGCTTCCAGATTCCGATAATCCCCCCCCGCCCACAGACCCTTACAACCACTGCCCAGGGTTGTGGGGATGAGGCCCTTGTCCTCATCAACATGGGAACAAGGTGCTTTGGGGTGAGGGGACGTAGCATGCGGCCTGGTATGGTTCAGAGGGGGGGGGGGGGCGCTCACTTATCCCTCTCCCTTTCCTGGTCTGCCGGGCTGCATGCTCGGATAAGGGTCTGTTATGGATTTTAGGGGGGACCCCACGCCATTTTTTTTAAATGTTGGAGTGGGGTTCTCTTTAAAATCCATACCAGACCCAAAGGGCCTGGAATGAATTGGGGGGGGGTGACAGCTGATGACTCCTCGGTTGTTAAGGACGCAGCGGGCAGCTTAATAATCAGCTATTCTTCACACAGAATTTGAGTTGGCTGATCATTTTTCGAGGGATCCGAATTCTAATCATTCGTAACATTAGTTCGAAAATTAATAAACTAAACTAAATGATATGAAACTAAACAAATTCTGAAACAAATCAACGAAATTAAATTAGTAATATAACGAATCTATCTGAAACTAAACAATTTTTTTGTTCTGCACATGTCTAGCACTCACAACCTTCACTGCTGTGGAGAGGGAAAGGTGAAGCCTTCTGTGCCAGGCACTGTGGGCTGCTGGTATCCAGGAAAGCTTCCAAAGACCACTGTTATAATGTCTGTGAAAGCTGGGAGCAGCATTGTCAACTGGAGGGCCAGTGAGACCGAGGATGCACAGACGCAAGGACGGCCACGTGCAGCAGATACTGCGACAGAGGTTAGCCAAAAAGGATCCAAATTTAAAACAACAATGCTACTGATCCATAGCTGGGACACATAGTTTAAAAGAGTTGCAGGCCAAGCTATGCTACAAGACACCAGGAAATTGAGACAGGATTGGCCAATCCCCAGACGACATCCTTTTGCTGATGAAACATGTAGGGTGAGGCCTTGACGGTGACGTCATCACGTTCGTTTTGAGACGGTGGATGGGTGCACGAATTAGCAAGTAGAGCGAGATTAATGGCGATACCGCATCTGAGACTTATCCACGCCATTATTTAATTCGGCTGTGAAGATGACTGCTATCTTGTAAGTGCAAACTTATCTTTTATTAAACATCCATTTTAATACATACTACACTATGGAAGTTCTTTTTGTTTTACATTTTTGAGTATCCCTCCTACATTACGGGAGTTCCGGAGTGTCCATAGGGTTGAGGGAGAACTTACTTCCCTAGGCTGGGTGAGACTGCTGCGGCGGTCATCACCATCTGGTAAGCAGGCAATTCATATACTTCTGGTGGTGATGTGGATGCACTTCGCACTGTTTGAGGATTTATATCACGGATGTCACAACTATTTCTCCATTGATTTGTGTGGACATTTAATTCTTTAATGATTTTCTGGAGGATCTTTTGGACTTTATACACTTATTATTTTTTCTTTGATGGGACTCTACTTTAGTTTTTCTTTCTTTTTTTTCACATTTTTCTTTTTACACTTTGTCACATTTTTTCCTATATTTACTCACATTTATATATGAGTTTGTTATTAGTGCTGCATCTGTTTTGATATTGCAAGTTGTAGTGGTAACCACATAAACAAAGTGGTAATTATACTACTGTATAGTAGGAGTACATTGTAAGCATGGAAAAGGGGGCAAATACTGTTTGTATTAGTTACTGTACCTTTCTCCTCTGCGCCAGATATAAAAATTCCCCCAACTGCGCCTTATGATAAATAAAATGATTGTTAATTTGCAAAAAAAAAATAAAAACTGCTATATAAAAGCTTCTGCTTTTCAACAGGACCGGCTGTGTCTCTGTTACATTTACTATACAGATGTTGATGCCATCAGGCTAAATTATATTCTGTAATCTTGGAAGTGGTAACCTGCCAAAGCTGGTGATTAATAGGGTGCGAGTAATGTTGGGGCACGGATTGCCAGTCTGCATCATGAAATAAAATATAGTGTACTTTGATGTGCTTCTTTTAAATGCTTTGCACATATGGAAAGGCCAATCGTACTGGTTATTGCAAAATCTTTAATAAAAAGTAAAACCGATGTCCCTGCCACATCATAAACTGCCAGTTTTACTATGAGCACAAAAGAATGTTTTACGGAGTGATGATGAACTCGAACATTCCAAAGAGACGTCCTCAAGCTGACGCACAGTACACAATGCGTCCTATTCTGTTAAATGTCACCTTCCTAAAGAAAACAATATTTACGGCGGAATTCCAGTTTATACCATATGTTCAGACAATAACACAACATACCAGGAACCGCACTGGAATTGTAAGAAAATGAAACAATGAAGGTGATAGTACAAGAACTACACACAATTCAGAGACCAAGTTGTTGTTATCTGTAGCCTTGGAGACGTCCATATTTAAATATTAGCAGGTTCCTATTGAATTCAAAGCTAAACAATAAATACGTTTGTGCCTGTAGTTACAGTAACATCTCATGAGAAGACCAAATATTAGGAAATCGATTGTATAGTTTCATTCAATGCTTTCTTGGACTATAGTGACTGGATAAAACAATATGAAACACCAAAAGTGCTGAAGTTCAGATAATCAAATCGGTATTGAAACCATGATAATAAAAGTTCCACACTATTGTGAATACAAATATATGTGTGGTAAAAGACCAGAAAAAAAATCCTGGATGTTTCAAAAGAAGGGGGTAAACCAGTAGGGTGTGAGTAGGTTGGCCCTTCTGCTCCATCAACCAGTGGGAGACTATAGTGACTGAACCTGCCTTTCTTATGGGTTTTGGGGGGACTAATTTCCACCTACCTTGATGGTAGTCTTTGTTTTGTTTTCAGTCCAGAAGTTTACAACTTACTTATAATATGTATACAGCTCACAGGAGAAAGATGGGGCATTATAATTTAAAGAAGTCTAGGCATCATTTATATTTCCATACAGTGTCCGCCACCCCTCTCTGCCAATCCCTCCACTGGCTTCCCATTAAAACACTAACAATACCATACAAAGTCATTTTGTATTGTGGCTGTATTGTCTCTCTTTATATTGTAAAGCGCTGCAAAAACTGTTGGCACTATATAAATCCTGTTAATAATAATAATATTTAAATACACTTAAATTCAGTTCATTAAATGGTTATTTAACCACTTCGCGACCGCCGGCCGTCAAATGACGGCCAGGCGGCGCATCTCTCGTTCCGGGAGGGCGTCATATGACGTCCTCCCCTTCTGTGCACTGCAGGGAGCGCGCGCGCGCCACCGGGAGCGCGCGCGCGCTCTCGCCGTGTCACTGGGCACCCGATGCGCGTGCCCAGCGGCCGCGATGTCCGCTGGGCACCCGCGATTGCCCGGTAACACAGCGGGACCGTTGATCTGTGTGTGTAAACACACAGATCAACGGTCCTGTCAGAGGAGAGGAGCCGATGGTGTGTTCTCTGTACAGAGACACACCGATCGGTCTCCTCCCCTTGTGAGGCCCCTCCCCCACAGTAAGAAACACTCTTAGGGAACATAATTAACCCCTCCCGCCCCCTAGTGGTTAACCCCTTCACTGCCAGTGTCATTTATACATGTCATTTATACATGAATCAATGCATTTAAATAGCATTGATTGCTGTATAAATGACAATGGTGCCAAAAATGTGTCAAAAATGTCCGATGTGTCCGCCATAATGTCGCAGTCACAATAAAAATCGCTGATCACCGCCATTACTAGTAAAAAAAAAAATATTAATAAAAATGCTATAAAACTATCCCCTATTTTGTAAACGCTATAACTTTTGCGCAAACTAATCAATGATCGCTAATTGCGATTTTTTTTTACCAAAAATATGTAGAAGAATACGTATCGGCCTAAACTGAGGAAAAAAAATGTTTTTTTAAATATTTTTTGGGGATATTTAGTATAGCAAAAAGTAAAAAAATATTGTTTTTTTTTTAAATTTGTCGCTCTTCTTTTGTTTATTGCGCAAAAAATAAAAAACGCAGAGGTGATCAAATACCACCAAAAGAAAGCTCTATTTGTGGGGAAAAAATTATAACAATTTCATTTGGGTACAGTGTCGTATGACCGCGCAATTGTCATTCAAAGTGCGTCAGCGCTGAAAGCTGAAAAATGGCTTGGTCAGGAAGGGGGTGAAAATGCACTGTAGTGAGGTGGTTAAAAATGAAAAGGTGAAATAACACCCTACAACCTCCCCACCCCCTGCTGTACTTACCTCTGTGGGTGATGAGCTGTCAGATCCTGGCACAGCTGGTGTAACTATCCGGGGATTTGAAATGCTTAGCTCTTCTTCCCATTCTTTCTGCAGGGTTTCTGGGATGGTTCAGAGCGATTCTGATTGGTCATCACTGGCACAGAAAATCGCTCTGATCCATCCTGGAAGCCATGCAGAAAGAAGGGGGAGAAGAGCTGGGATTTCAAATTCCCAGACCACTACACCAGCTGCATGGGTACTGACAACTCATCACCCATGGAGGTAAGTAGAGCAGGGACTGGGGGGGTGGTGAGGGTGTAGGGTGTAAGCTCAGGTACGTTTCAAGGCCAAGCTGACCCAAGCACACTAATTCCATGACTAAACAATGTGGCACTGGTTTAGCTGTAATATACTACAGCAGAATTAGCTCCACACAGTAAGCAACATTGTGTTCCGGAAGTAGTAGACTTCCAGTCTGCTGCTGGAATCAAAGCAAGTTGGACTAAGTGCTTCACCGCCAATCAGGGGAAGCCTTGTATCTTTATTAGTGAGTGAAAAGCTTCCTCTGATTGGCCAAAGTTGAGAAGCGGGATGATGGCATCACAATTTCCACCTCAGCCAATCAGGGTAAACCTTGTATTTTGTGATAAAAAGAAGATTTTGTTAGCCATACAGGGTTGATTTCAGTTCTCGCCAGGATGACCAGAGGCTCGAAGGGCAATAAATCTATGCTGCTAACTTATTATGTGGCCCTGTAAACACCGGCTTGGCACATAATGGATATTTAAATTTTTTTAGAGAATACACTGGTAACGGAGCTAAACAAATTCCCTTTACTGCACAGCCTGCAATAGTTAACTAATGATAGATACGTGCTATCTTCACACACAAATTTTTCTATGTGAGTGGCATAGTATATTTCTTGATGATGTCAATTCTTGATGATGTCAATGTGACAAAATGCGTAGAGGCAGAGCTTCTGCCACCTCACTTCCTGCCAAATCCTTCCCAGTGTTTGGAACGCACACCTGGCTCCTGGTTACGGTGGTGCAGGTTATCATTCTTTGTTTGCTGGCTGTATTAGTGCCAAGCGGGCACTAAATAATGTAAGAGGCCATCTATTTGTCTTTATGTTGCTTATGTTTTAATAATAAACCTACTACACTATCAGATATTTCTTTATCTCCTGAGCTGTTTTGACACATGTGTGAGATGCATGGAAGGAACATTTCCTAACTGTCTAAGCTGATTCCTGTTTGGAATATGTGAAAAAAGTGCTTACTGACTGCTTTTGATTAAGTGGTCACTGGGCTTCTGGTGATTGTCTATTGTGCACTTCAGTCACTGGGTGTCTTTCACGGTGTGGACAAGAAATTTTGAGTTGGATTAATCTATGGACTATATTATATTTTGTATTCTATTAGATAAAAAAAATTTTATTTTGCAGTGGTATTCACGGATCTTTAGATTGTGGTGTTTATTTTTGCTTATGCACATTTTTTTATATATATGGAATACTTTCTGGTTTGCAATTTTCGACCACATAATTTAAGAATTTCATTTTTTTTTTCTATCATCAGATGTAATTGAAAATACATCAAAGGCAGTGGGTTTGTATTGCCCCCTACATCTCACATTCACTCAAAATTTTCTATTTAAATTGCCTCAAGGGTTGTTCTTATAGGGCCCCTTCCACCCCAGCCCCCATAGCAGTTGATAGGCTTCTACAGCTATTGATATTCAGTGTTAATTTTAGTCTTAGAACTATAATGGCATTTTAGTCCCATTTTAGTCTTTGGCAATTGTTTTAGTTTTAGTCGTATTTAGTCGACTAAATCTCCAGTACATTTTTGTCGACTAAAATGTCCTACGTTTTAGTCGACTAAAATCTCCAGTACATTTCAGTAATTGCTATTTAGTTTTAGTCATAGTCTTTTGACTAAAATGGCATTTTATTTTTAGTCTCATTTTAGTCTTTTGACTAAAATGGCTTATAGTTTTAGTCGTATTTTAGTCATCTTAATTGTGTTCGTTTTAGTCATATTTTAGTGGACTAAAATGGTATTCATTTAGTCAACTAAAATGTTTTAGGCCCCTTTCACACGGAAGGCCCGTTCAGATCCGCCTGTCAGTTTTGACGGCGGATCTGAACGGGCGCTCCGTGTTACTCTATGGAGCGTCGGATGTCAGCGGAGACATGTCCGCTGACATCCGATCCGGTCCGATCCGCCAAAAGCAGACGTATGGACCACACGTCCAGATCCGTCGGATCGGGTGAGATCGGGTGAGATCGGGTGAAAACGGACACACTGTCCGTTTTCATCCGATCTCTCCATAGAGATCAGCGGCGCTCGCAAGCCCCTCCCCGCTCAGTGAGCGGAGAGAGGCTTGTCATGCGCCGGCTCAGCGGAGATCAACGGACAGATCTCCCGCTGAGCCGGCGGACAGAGGCGGGCTCCGTGCAAGCGGAGGGGCCTTAGTCATTTCAGTCGACTAAAATATTTTAGTCGTTTTAGTTGACTAAATTAACACTGTTGATATTTACCCTACTTTCCTGTTGTGCCTACAGGACAGGAAGTCAAGGGAAATCTATTGAATTGGACTCAGATGGTACAAACATAAATAAAAATGTATGGGGTTTTAACCACTCCCTACTCTATTCAAAAGAAAAAAAAATGGTTTTAGATATATTTACCGCCCTTCATGACCAGGGTATTTTTTTGCAATACGGCACTGCATTACTTTAACTGACAATTGCGCGGCCGTGTGACCCTGTACCCAAATAAAATTGATGTCCTTTTTTTCCACAAATAGAGCTTTCTTTTGGTAGTATTTGATCACCTCTGTGTTTTTATTTTTTTGCGCTATAAAAAAAAAAAAAATAAAAAAAAAAATATATATATATATATATATATATATATATATATATATATATATATATATATATATATATATATATATATATATTTATTATTTATATATATATATATATTTTTTTTTTGTTACTTTCTGCTATAAAACATATCCCATAAAAAATTGAAAAAAAAAATAAAATTTCTTCATCAATTTAGTTCAATTTGTATTCTGCTACACAATTTTGATTAAAAAAAAAAATCAGCATATATTGACTGGTTTGCACAAAAATTATAGTGTCTACAAATTATTTTTTGCAATATTGCAGCGGACAAATTGGGACACTGACACTTTTGTGACTTTTTGGGGACCAGTGACACTAATACAGTGGCCAGTGCTAAAAATATGCACACTACTACTGACACTGGCTGGGAAGAGGTTAACAGCATGAGGCAATCAAAGGGTTAACTGTGCCTAGCTGGTGTTTTACTACTCTGGGGGAAGTGTTTGTACTAGGGGGAGGCATGGATCCTTGCCCCTGCTTTGCAGAAACACACAATCCATGCCTTCTGTACTGATAGACCTCCGTTCTGCTTCTGTACCGAAGCATCTGCGGGTGCTGGCGGACATCGAGTACACTGTACCAACCGATCAGCTACTGCTGCGTATAATAACAGCGGGAGCAGGCCGCCCGCGGTGCACCTCTGACCTGGAAGTGCGGGATCACATACTAGGTACCTTGCCACCGTATATGTAAGTTAGATGGTCGATAAGCGGATAAATGATGAAATATAAATCCTTCATAAGTAAGCCTACACAGTTAAAATCAGAATTTACTTAACAGTCTGCATTAGCCCCATTATGACAGGTTCATTTTTGCTTCTGACAAGTCCATAGATATGTGGCGTTCTATCTTGGTTTATTGTAATTTACATTACACCTCAACATCACTCTTATCTAGGAGGATAATAGAGCAAGATCTGAGAAATTCCAGTCCAACCTTTTTTTTTCCCCAGATGGTGCTCTGGCCCCATACATCATCCTAATCACTGGATCCTGTCAAAGTGGAAGATAGATTGGTATCTTTATCTCACTGAGGAAGGGCTCTCGTTTAATAGAGTTACTCATATGAATTACAGTATACACAGAGGGAACACAAACTAGGAAACAAAATATAAAAACTGGTCATTTTCCATGTGTCCATCTTAGGGAAAACATCATTAAATTGCAGGATAGACTTTGGACAAATTGTACACTAGAAAATTGCTTGTAGTGCAATTATGTTATCCACTCTGGTGATCTAATTTTGGCACAAACTTTTTTGGGAATAAGTTTAACCATTTCCAGACAGCCCACCGTCGTTATATGTCGGTATTTAGAAGGAGGATATCGTTGTTATGGCAGCAGCTAGCTGCCATAACCCCAATATCGTCTTCTTTAGTGCAATGTTCGATACGCTCCTAGGCACAGTCTCTTTACCCCAAATGAAGATGGAGAGCATCATTCAGAAGGTATCCAAGATCATACTGAGGTCCCATCTATCAGCCTCACAGTGTCTGAGCCTTATTGGCACGATGTCCTCGTGCATACCTCTAGTTCCATGGTCTCACTGGCATCTGAGACACTTCCAGACGGGATTCTTAATACAATGGAGACGGCAACATCTGTCTCAGACAATCTGTTTAAGCAGCAGTCTGCACTGGTGGACGAATCCAGAGAATCTCTCCGGTCCCATCATTTGGGTTCCCAATCATGGACCACAATTACGTCAGATGCGAGTGGCCAGGGGTGGGGTGCCCATTGCAGAGAATTCCGGATTCAGGGAAGATGGTCCTTTCCCACCAGAGGGATAGTGTCCAACGTCCTAGAAATGAGGGCACCATTTCTAGCCTTAACCTCTTTTGCATCTCAGGTCAAGGGACAGAGAGTACTTCTACGTTTGGACAAGGCGGCAGTCTCGTACCTTCAGAAACAAGGGGGCACCCCACAGCAAGACACTTCTGAGGGAGGTGGAACCTGTAATGCTCTGGGCAGAGAGGAACCTGGTAGACCTCAGGGCAATGTATCTCCCAGGCAAGATGAACACGGAGGCAGATTTCTTATCAAGGAGATTTGGGGACAACGAATGGTCTCTCCATCCCCATGTGTTCAACCAAATCTCCAATCTATGGCAGATCCCACAGGTGGATCTCTTTGCTACGCAGGAGAATTGCAAACTCAGGAGATTCTTCTCTCACCTTCCACATCCACAAGCGGAGGGAGTAGATGCGCTATCTTGTCCTTGGACCTTCAAGACAGCTTACACCTTTCCTCCTCGCAGGAAAAGGATTTCATTCTATCTCTCCTTCCACTGCTGATGTTCTAAGTTTTCTGCAAACTGGTCTCGATTTAGGGCTCAGCCAGAGTTCCCTCAAGGTACAAGTGTCTGCAATTTCTGCAGCAATCAACACCAGGTGGGCAGAATACCCTCTAGTGGTTACGTTTCTCAGGGGAGTGTTGAAGATGTGTCCTCCATCCAGACGTTCCTTCCCAAAGTGGGATCTTTCTCTAATATTGGAAGTCCTATCCACTCATCCGTTTGTGCCGGTTGAAGAAGTCTCAATTTGGAACTTAACTTTAAAAACAACTTTTCTGGCAGGAGGATTTCAGAACTCCACTCTGGGCATCGAGGATGAACATATATCCTTTTTCCTATATAGGGTAGAACTATAGGGTCACCTCAATGGCAAATCTGTCAGAACCATGGGCGTTACCAGTTTTCATGGACTCAGAATCAAACTCCTGTCACGAGTCAGACATATCCAAAGTCCTCAGGGCCTACTTGGAAGCCACAGCAAGTTTCAGGGATTTTGAAAGATTACTCATCATCCCATGGGGCAAGAATAGAGGAAAGGAAGCTTCTACCAGAACCTTGGCACCCTGGGTTGTCAAACTAATTCAGAAAGCATACAGGGTGAAGAACTTGGAACCTCCAGCTCAGGTGAATGCTCATTTAACAAGGGCGGTATCAGCTTCTTGGGCAGCGGGGGCAAATGTTTCTTTGGAAACGGTATGCAGGGCCGCCACTTGGTCTTCTAGACACACGTTCCTTAAACACTATTGTGTTGACCCCGGAGCTCTTACGACTGTAGAGTTCGGGAGAAGAGCACTTTGTGCTGCTATGTCTGTATCTGATTAAAATTTTTCGTTAAAGCATTAAACCCACCCGTGTGAGCTAGTTATTTATCACATGTATGCTGCCATGGAGGCACCAGGAAAACGGAAAATTGTATCATACTTACCGCAATTTTCTTTTCCTGGTGCCAATCCATGGCAGCATACGATCCCACCCTTGGTATTCTATATTACGAAGAATGTTGGGGGAGGGACAATGCCCTTTAATTTATGCTATTCACTAGTCCTGAAGGCGGAGTAGAGGCGGAGCTTTATCACATGTATGCTGCCATGGATTGGCACCAGGAAAGGAAAATTACGGTAAGTGTTACAATTTTCCGTTTTTTTTTCTGCCAGTAAATACCTTATACAGCCCACTTCCTGTTTCTTGTCTGGTCATTACCCTAGGCTTATGACATCATGCACAGTTCTCTCTCTCACTCTCCTGAGAGTTTGCCAGGAAGGGAGGGGGGATGAGTCAAAAGAGGGCCAATGAGAGCTGCAGAGCTGGAGGTGTGCCTCTGTATAAATCCACGAAGTGAACAGGCAGCAGCTTCAGCTGCCCATAGTTAAAATGATTGTAGCCAGACGCAGCTGCACAGAGGGCTGAGCCGATGCGTGGGTCAGTTGGTCGCTCCTCAGAGAGGCAGAACCGGGATCTGCCTTTGTAAACAAACAGAGCACAGAGCGATCGTCTGTTCCTAGTGATCAGGAACAGCAATCTCTCTCTACTCCCAGTCAGTCCCCTCCCCCCACAGTTAGAAACACCTCCCAGGGAACACACTTAACCTTCCCTGCCAGTGTCATTTATACAGTGATCAGTGGTTAGTTTTAGCTCTGATCACTGTAATAATGTCAATGGTCCCAAAAAAGTGTAAAAAGTGTCCGATCTGTCCGCCGCAATGTCACAGTCCCGCTAAAAATTGCTGATCACCGCCATTACTAGCAAAAAAATTAAAATAAAAATGCCATAAATATGTCCCCTATTTTGCAGATGCTATTGCGCAAACCAATCAATATACGCTTATTTTCTTTACCAACAATATATAGAATACATATTGGCCTAAACTGATGAATAAATTAGTTTTTTTTACATTATTTTTATTGGATGTGTTTTATAGCAAAAAGTAAAAAATATAGTTTTTTTTTTTTTTTTCAAAATTGTTGCTCTTTTTTTGTTTATAGCGCAAAAAATAAAGCCGCACAGGTGATCAAATCCGACCAAAAGAAAGCTCTATTTGTGGGAAAAAAAATGTAATGTTAAGGAGAGAGCGGCAGAGCTATGTTTACCATAATTAACCCTGGCTGTACTGTGCTGGCAGAACTCATTATAAGTTGTACTCTGATATGCACACTTTCTGTAGTCCTAACAAAGGTTTAAATACACTATTGTGCAAAAGTTTTAGGCAGGTGTGAAAAAAGTGCTGTAAATTAAGAATACTTTTATAAATAAAAGTGTTCGTTTATTTGTATTAATTAACAAAATGGAAAATAAATGAACGGAAGTGAAATCCAATGAAATGCATCTGAGCACCACAAACCAAAAAACACAATTTAATACATTTTTAATATTCAAAGCAAACTCCCCTATCCATCCATGTTTCTTTGCTTTATTTTTAAACACAGTGAGGTCCACCTTATCGCCCCTTTCACACTGGGGCGGTGCGGGCGTCAGCGGTAAAGCAGCGCTATATTTAGCGCTGCTTTACCATCGTTTTAGCAGCGTTATTCGGCCGAAAAAACGGAAAATTGTATCATACTTACCGTAATTTTCCTTTCCTGGTGCCAATCCATGGCAGCATACATGTGATAGAGCTCCGCCTCTACTCCGCCTTCAGGACTAGTGAATAGCATAAATTAAAGGGCATAGCCCCTCCCCCAACATTCTTCGTAATATAGAATACCGAGGGTGGGATTTTATGCTGCCATGGATTGGCACCAGGAAAGGAAAATTACGGTAAGTATGATACAATTTTCCATTTTCCTGGTGCCTCCATGGCAGCATACATGTGATAAATAACTAGCTCACATGGGTGGGTTTAATGCTTTAACAAAAAATAAACTTTAATCAAACACAGACATAGCAGCATGAAGCGCTTTTCTCCCAAACTCTACGGTTGTAAGAGCCCCGGGATCAATACGATAATGTTTGAGGAACGTGTGTCGGGAAGACCAAGCCTAATGCTTCAAGAGAAACATTTGCCCTCGCTGCCCAAGATGCCGATACTGCTCTTGTTAAAGGAGCATTCACCTGAGCCGAAACTTGCTGTGGCTTCCAAGTAGGCCCTGAGAACTTTGGATACGTCTAACTCATAACAGGAGTTTGATTCTGAGTCCATGAAAACTGGTAACGCCCATGGTTCTGATAGGTTTTGCCATTGAGGTGACCTTGGGTGTGAAACCTCTGAGAGGGCGAAGTTCTACCCTATCTGGAAAAAAAGGGATATGTGATCATCCCCAATGCCCAGGGAGTGGATTTCCGAAATCCTCCTGTCGGATGTAATAGCCAACAGAAAAGTTGTTTTTAAAGTCAAGTTACAAATTGAGACCTCTTCAACCGGTACAAACGGATGAGTGGATAGGACTTCCAATATTAGAGGAGGATCCCACTTTGGAAAGGAACGTCTGGATGGGGGACACATCTTCAATACTCCCCTGAGGAACGTAACCACTAGAGGGTCTTCTGACCCCCTGGTGTTAGTTGCTGCAGAAGTTGCGGAAACTTGTACCTTGAGGGAACTCTGGCTGAGCCCCAAATCGAGACCAGTTTGCAGAAAAATCAGAACATCAGCAGTGGAAAGAGAGAGAGAGATAGGATCAAATCCTTTTCCTGGGGCATAGGATAAGAACTTGTCCCAAATTCTTGCATAGATTGTGTTGGTTGTACGCTTTCTAGCTTTTAACAGGGTGGATATGACCTCTTGGGAACAGCCTAACGATTCAAACCTCCTCCTTTCCACTTCCATACACAAAGATCCAGCTTCTGTGGGTCTGGATGGTCCAGCCTGCCCTGGGTCAACAACTGCAGAAAGGGAGGAATTCTGATCGGATGATCCACACTGAGGTGCATGGCTAGTGGAAACCACGGTCTCTTCGACCAATAGGGTAGCACTGCTAGCACTTTAACTGGTTCGTTCAGGAGTCTGAGGAGAAACCTCGAAATGAGTGGGCGAGGAGGAGAGGTGTAAGCTGTCTTGAAGGTCCAAGGACAAGATAGCGCATCTACTCCTTCCGCCTGTGGATGTGGAAGGTGAGAGAAGAATCTCCTGATTTTGCAATTCTCATGCGTAGCAAAAGATCCACCAGTGGGGTCTGCCCTAGATTGGAGATTTGGATGAACACATGGGGATGTAGAGACCACTCGTTGTCCCCAAACCTCCTCAATAAGACATCTGCCTCTGTGTTCATCTTGCCTGGGAGATACATTGCCCTGAGGTCTACCAGGTTCCTCTCTGCCCAGAGCATTACAGGTTCCACTTCCCTCAGAAGTGTCTTGCTGTGGGTGCCCCCTTGTTTCTGAAGGTACGAGACCGCCACCTTGGTGTCCAAACATAGAAGTACTCTCTGTCCCTTGACCTGAGATGCAAAAGAGGTTAAGGCTAGAAATGCTGCCCTCATTTCTAGGACGTTGGACACTGTCCCTCTGGTGGGCAAGGACCATCTTCCCTGAATTCTCTGCAATGGGCACCCCACCCCTGGCCACTCGCATCTGACGTAATTGTGGACCATGAGTGGGAACCCAAATGATAGAGCCGGGAGAGATTCTCTGGATTCATCCACCAGTGTAATGACCACTGCTTATTAGCGTTGTTAAACGGATTGTCTGAGACAGATGTTGTCGTCTCCATTGCATTAAGAATCCCGTCTGGAAGTGTCTCAGATGCTAGTGAGACCATGGAACTAGAGGTATGCACGAGGACATCGTGCCAATAAGGCTCAGACACTGCAAGGCTGATAGATGGGATCTCTATGACCTTGGATACCTTCTGAATGATGCCCTCCATCTTCATCTGGGGTAAAGAGACTGTGCCTAGGAGCGTACCGAACATTGCCCCTAAGTAAACCATCTGCTGTGTTGAAACTAATTGGCTCTTCCGATGGTTCACCAGCCACCCGAACTCCGACCACGACTGGAGAAGAATCTCCCTGTGGACTAAAAGGTGGCTCGAGTTTTTTTTTTTTTGACAGCAAGAGGATATCGTCCAGGTAGTGATAAATTCTTAACCCCCTCTCATAGGGGCCAAGACAGATATCAACACTTTTGTGAACACCAGAGGGTAGGTGCATAGCTCTAAGGGCAGAGCTTGAAATTGCAGGTGGACATGACCCACTGCGAACCTTAAGTATTTTTGGAAGGATGGTAGAATAGGGATGTGGAGGTACGCATCCTGCAGGTCTATCGAGATTAATCAATCTCCTGGTTGTATGGTTTGTATGATCGTTTGGAGTGACTCCATCTTGAAGCTTTCGAGCTGGATGTATTGATTTAGCTTTTTCAGATCTATTACAGGTCTCCAGTCACCTGTTTTTTTCTGCACCAGGAAAAGGGTGGAAGAAAAACCTGTAAAATCGATCTGATGGGGGGACAGGTATTGCTGCCCCTTGACGCTGCAGGGACTCCAAAAAAAAATTGGTTTAAGGCCAGTGCCTTCTGTGGGGAGGCTGGTAACTGTCTCTTTGAAGGACGTGTGAGGAGGCTGCTGAGAGAAAGTCCAGAAGTGACCGTACCGGATCGTTGCTAGGACCCATGGGTCTTGACATTTGGAGGCACAGATGGGGAACACGTTTTTTTAACCGGGCTCCCACTGGGGGCGTTTCCTCCCCGCTGACGTCAAAAGGACTTTGTCCCCTCCTGGGGAGCAGTGAGGGACTTGTACTTTCTGGCTCCCAGAAAAGAAGTCTGGGTGCCTCTCCACGATTTCTTGTCCCCAAAGGGGCGAGACTGCCTGAAGTCTCTAGAATTTGATTGCCGGAATCGTGATAAATAGGCCTTTGTTCTCCGGACCTTCCTGTCCTGAGGAAGTAAGCCAGATTTGCCCCCTGTTACTCTGGAGATTACTTTGTCGAGTTTCTCAACAAACCAAGATTTTCCATCAAGGGAAATCTTGCATCAATTCTGCTTTGATGCTAGATCGGCTGTCCAAGGCTTTAGCCATAAGGCCCGCTTTGCCATAACAGAGTTGCAGCATTGAATTGGCTGAACACCGGATTGTGTCAATTGCAGCTTCTCCCACGAAATCCGCCAACTTAAGCTCCTCCAGAGCTTTGATTATGTCATCTTTGGGAACGTCTTGGTGCAGGGCTGTCTCAATATTTTCCGTCCAAGCCCTGATGGCATTGGAAACAGATGTCAGCGCAATGGCTGGTCTGCAAGCCACCCCTGCTTCTAGATAGATGTATTGATCTAGACCTCAAATGGAGCTATCTAGGGGATCCTTGAAAGACGTTGAATCCTCCATTGGCATTATTACATTTTTTGCCAGACGCACTACAGCCGCATCAACCACAGTCATTGAACTGAGTATCTGAACTGAGTGCCAGTGGATACATTTTGCATAAACGTGCTAGAGAAAACTCTATCAGTTTTGTTCCACTCATCCTCTATGATCTCCCCCATTAATGGGAAGAAGATTTGGTTTCTCTTGAGGAATGAGAAATAGTTTTTTGATTTTTGAGGAGGCCCTTCCGGGTCTTCCCAGGCAATGTCGCTCCTCACCGCTTGTACAAAGGGTTGAACCAGGGAGAAATTGAAACCAGACGGTTCTGTATCATCTGAGGACTCCTCGGATGAATCTACCGGTGGGATTTGTTTAGCTGTTTTTCCTGATGGAGGCAAAGGAGTACTAACAGCTGATGGGCCTGAAATGTCGGGGTCCAAATCCAACACCTGGGCAGCTTGTGAAACCGGGTGAGCTGGAATCATGGCCGTCAGTTCAGAAAGAGAGTCTCTCATGGTTTGCTTAAGCAGGTCAACCACCTGCTGGCCTTCTAATTCCCGGTTAGCTGCGTAGTCCCTGAGACAGTCTCTGCAGACGAGCTTATCAGGGAGTGGAACCGCGCCACAGGCCCAACATTTTTTCCTTGACGCCCGCGGTGGAGGCGAAGGCGAATGACGACGTCTATAAGATCCTGATCTTCTGGAAGATTTATGATGAGAAGAGCGCGGTCTTCGCTCAGGACTATCGTCATTGTCATAGCGCCTTGAGGACTTTCTGGACCGCTTTGAAGGAACAGGGCTGAAACAAACAAAGTTTGTCAGTGGCGCACTCTTTTTTTTTTTTTTTTTTTTTTACTCACGTACAGGTGGTCCACATACCTATTGGATATGAGAGGATCTTGGCTTTGTGACAAATGGCTCATGGTAAATAATGGGCAGGAGGATCAGCTGTAGTAAGGCGAAGTAAGAAGCAAAAAGAAATAGAGTCTATTTGCACACCAAATTTTTAAACGAAGTCAACGCAATAGGAGTGAGATAAAAGTATAAGGCTGGCCATACACTACCCAACCCCCGTCTATAGATCTCCCTCAGATCTATAAAAAAAAACATACAATATGTGGTCAAATCTAATCACCCCCAATTTGCATGCAATCAGGCAGGCCCCTGTACCACACAGTTGAAGGCAAACCTAATGGAAATCGAACAAGAAAATTGCATGGTGAATGGCCAGCTCCACACATACCTGTAATGCTGAAGTAATCTGGACTGCAGGGCATACACCTGATATGCAGAGCAGCCCTGAGTCCAATTTAGAGCCAACACTTTAAAGCTAAAAAGGGAGAGCAGCTTAATTAAAAAGGACCTACCTTATTACTGGCAAACAAAAAGAAACAAAACCAAGGCCACGGCAAGAGAGTGAGAACCCTGAAGGGTAGTACAAAAAAGCTAGAGAAAAAAACTCAGAAATAGCAAGGAAACGCCCGTTCTGCACATGTGCAGACCAGGAATAAATGTCTTAAAGGGGACATTTTTTTTTTTTTTAAACCTATAAGCTTTAACCACCAGGGCTCAAAAACAGTGCAGACATGGAAGCAAAAGGAAAACCTAACCTGACCAAGAAGGAAGAGAATCTGATCCTCCCGCCGTCATCACCAGCATTCGTTTTTCTGGAAATTCAGCAGACTGCGTTCCTATGAGGAAACTCTGCAAGACCCCAAAAGATCCTCAGAAGGGGTTCCCAGTCTTATCAGTGCATTGAGCGGACCCAAGAACAGGGACTGCGCACGGGAGAGGCTTAACCCGGCGGACGCTGCCGACTGCAGAGGTATGGACATACATACTGCTACTCTTCACCAGTCAAGAGGAATGAGGAAAAAAAGGAGAATGTTGGGGGAGGGCTATGCCCTTTAATTTATGCTATTCACTAGTCCTGAAGGCGGAGCTCTATCACATGTATGCTGCCATGGAGGCACCAGGAAAACGTGTTAAAACCGCACCGCTAGCGGCCGAAAAAGGGTTAAAACCGCCCGGTATAGTCGCGCTGCCCCATTGACTTCAATTGGTAGGAGCGGTGAATACACCGCTCCAAAAATGCTGCTAGCAGGACTTTTTTTTACCATCCTGCTGGCGCACCGCTCCAGTGTGAAAGCCCTCCGGCTTTTACACTGGAGTTAAAGGACCCGCTTTTTTCAGACGCTATTTTTAGCGCTGTAGCGCCTGAAAAATGTTTCAGTGTGAAAAGGGCCTATGAGGTGAGGGTACACCCATTTGTGCACAGTGGTGGTGTTTGCTCATGTAGTTTCATGGTGAGGATTTAAAGTCATAGTAAAGATGTAATGACACATTGCGGGATTGATTATTGTTTGCTGGGACTATAACTCCAATAGTGAATGAAGTATCACAAAATAAAGAGAAATGTGTTTGTTATATGAAACTGCTACGAACACATACTGTTCACTCATGAATAAATGGTTTCTGAACATGTTTTATTTAGCGACATGCATTATGCACACGTATATTTGTTTTATTATTTAGGTATGCAAAACATTTTTTTATATACATGTGGAGTATTTATTGTTTTTTAAACTCAGCATGTTGTAAGTGAGGAGTGCTTCACTCATTCTTTAATTAATATTAGCAGAAATGCAGCCACAAACTTTCAAGGAACCTCCACCATGCTTCACCGTTGCCCGCAGACACTCATTGTACCGCTCTCCAGCCCTTCGGTGGACAAACTGCCTCCGGCTACAGCCAAATATGTCACATTTTTAACTCAGTCCAAAGCACCTGCTGCCATTTTTCTGCACCCCAGTTTCTATGTTTTCATGCATAGTTGAGTCGCTTAGTCTTGTTTCCACATCGGAGGTATGGCTTTTTGGTCGCAATTCTTTCATGAAGACAACTTCTGGCCAGACTTCTTCGGGCAGTAGATGGGTGTACCTGGGTCCCACTGGTTTCTGCCAGTTCTGTGCTGATGGCACTGCTGGACATCTTCCAATGTCAAAGGGAAGTAATTGTGATGCGTTTTGAATCGGCTGCATTTAAGTGTCATTTAACCCAGACTATGAAAACCTGTCATTACATGTTATACAACGGTGTGCATACTCAGAGCCACATTTTGTGTAGAGTGAAATATACCTGGCTGATCCTGCCTTCAGTTGTCCCTCCCATTTCCCTGTGCCCCCCGCTGCAGCTTGAGATGGTATAGACCAGCTGTTATCATCTACTGAGCATTCTCCAGTTTCAGTTCAGTTCCAAGCTGTTAATTTCTTCCTTTTTTCTTATCTGTGTAACCCACATGATTATAGAGTCAGACATGTTGGTGTATACACAATGGTAAAGAACAATCCTCCTCCCTCCTCCATGTCCTATTGATAAACATTGTGTGTGCGGGTGGATATAGTATGCTGATTGATTAGATTCAATAAGAAACTCACAAGGAAGCTTAGGTTTAATATAAATCGGTATTAAATATATCAAATGTAATTTCTAATACCTGTAAAGTTAAAAAAAAAAAAAAAGAGCCACGGATGCACAAAAACCATACACATTTGATGTTCAATAAAGATTTATAGGGAGCTGTAATACAATTTTTTTTTGAATATTTATAATTTAATTTAAATTGGTCTCCTGAAACTTTTTTAGGTCATGTGACTGGTGCAGCACCAATCAGGCCTGTGCCGACACAGACTCCTCATACTGTAGATAGCAGAGTATTAGAAGACCCTTCCAAGGATCTTTCGTCGGAGATGTCAAAGAACAGGAAAGATCATGGGACCACACAACACCACTGCAGGAATAAGGTATTACAATCCAGTGACTCTTCATCAACATTCATGCAACTCACAATAACATAGGCAGGAGGGTTGTGGCCCCCCTTCATACACAGAAGGAATTTGAAAAGATAGAATATGGCCCCTTTATTGAACAACCCTACTTTCACCCCGGGGTCTTACTCCCACTAAATTTTAATGGTGGACCAATAAGGGTTTTTCTCAGAATAGCGGATTTTTGTGATGACCAGGGGATCTTATCGAAACAATATTTAAAAAAATAACCACCAGCTACTGCCACTGAACATGTCTGCTATCCTCAGATACAGCACTTTTTCAGGACGTGATCACGTAGTTCTGATGTGACCACCATGTCTACAATGGAACACTTATGTAAAAAGATCAATAAAATCCCCAGGCCAGATCTCTGCAATATACTTTTTTTCTCACTTCAAAGCTGGTCAAATAATTTTATATGGTGAAGTGAAAAGGGGATCTGAAATGAGGGCCTAGAACAGTGATGGCGAACCTATGGCACACATGCCAAAGCTGGTATGCCGAGCCCTTTCAGTGGGCACACCAGGAAGCCATTTCCATGGCCGCCGCAGACTTTTTTTTTTACCACATTTTTGATGAGGCTGATGACTTCGCTGCTTAGTCTCTACCTAGGCTGTATGTGACTGTAGGTCCAGCCGGGACACGGCACCACCCACTCACCCTGACTTGTGCAGTGCGGAGTAATCTGAGGGAGGGGCTGGGAGTCTCTCTGTGAAATGCCAGGCAGCGCGGGTCATGGTGGGAGAACAGGAGGACAGACTCCAGAGGAACCAACTGGAAGGCAGCTTGCCTCAAGCCCAAGGAGCCGAGTGAGTCCATCAGTGTCTGCTGACTCTAAGGCCCCTTTCACACTTATATGACTTGTCCCACGATTTGGGACTGCAAAGTAGCATGACAAGCCATTCCCCATGATTTCCAATGACAGCCATTCATATTAGTACGACTTCAAGTCGTTGCGACTTCAAAGTAGTCCCTGCACTACTTTGGTCCAATTTTGATGCCACTTACACAGGCATTCCTTGAAATCGTGGCCACTCCCTTATGATTAAAGACCCTCAAATCTTTGGGGTAAAAACTATTTAAGAGATATGTCTCATTAACAAAACCTAATACACTTTAAGAAGTACATAATGGTTGCACATGCCCACAGCTGTCAATTCCATGGGCAGTCCAAGTCACTTCCAGGAGACAAAATTGGAAAACATTTTATGATTCACTAACTTATTCAAACCAACCCTGCCTATATACAAACATTTTATACTTATTTATCTGGGGGTATCCTCACTTTAACACAAGTGGCAAACAGACATACTTGAACCTGATGTTAAGGACTGAGGAAGTTTGGGACATTCCTTTTCAACCTCTGGTCTCTACTAGAGAAAAACTCATACATTTTTATTTCAACATAGAACTTACTTCATCCACAAACTGAATTATGCCATTTTGTCTGCCTGTTGGAGATGTGTAGACTTTGAGGACCTTTCCTGTCTTGTCTACTGGACTTGCCGCATGACCGCTACATATGGACAGGATGCATTGAACTACTAAAGACTCCTCTTGCAGTATCTCCTAAAATCTGCCTGCTTGGTCTCATGGGCGTCCGCAGAACTTTTTTCAGGGGGGGGCATCAATTTAATGTCACCCATGCTCTGATCCTTTTCGACAATGTCATTATCACATTAGCATGGTCAGAGACTGCAGACGTAGTACAGGAGATAGTCAGAGACTGCGGACATGGCCCAAGAGACAGTCAGTGACTGCATACATGGCTCAAGAGACTGTAAGAGACTGCGGACATGGCCCAAGAGACTGTCAGAGACTGAATACATGGCTCAAGAGACTATAAGAGACTGCGGACATGGCACAAGAGACTCTAAGAGACTGCATACATGTAGGGGCTGATAGAGAGAGACGGGGTGACAGAGAGAGGGGGTGACAGAAAGAGACAGAGGGGATGACAGAAAGAGAAAAAGGGGGTGACAGAGAGACAGAGGGGGAGACAGAGAGAGACAGAAGAGTGTAACAGAGAGAGACAGAGGGGGGTGATGGGGGTCAGAGAGAGGGACCCCCTAGCCCTGTCTGCAGTCCCTCAAGTGCCCCTATGTCCCAGTGGTGTGTGTAATGCTCAGTACGATACCTTGCATGCCACTAGGATGCCCATGATGGCCAGCAGCTGGCAAGACCCGTTTTCATCCTGGGTGAGGAAAGGAGGTGCTCTGTTCCATCCATCGGATCTATTATGTGACATGGAGTGGTCCATGGCTGCTTGCATTTCCTGCCAGTCCTTGTTCTCTGAACCCCCGGTCAGTCTGTCCTCCAGGCCTGGGAGCAGTGATGAGGTTTAAGGAGTCCAGGGGTTCCAGGCTCTGGGAGGCGCCGGGGACATTGTACCCACTGTTCCTGGCGTCTTGCTGCTCTCCTTTCCCATGGCTTCCGTCTCCTAGACCACTCGCTCGCACTATGTAGACTGGGTGATGTCATCCTGCCCACCCCTTGAGGCCTTCGCTGTCCCGCTCCTCGCACCAGCTGTCACTGGCCCTGCTAAACTGTGTACAGGTGCGCAGAGGCGTATCTAGTGAAAATGGCGCCTATGGCAAACACTGACACTGCGCCAATGTCAAAACATTTGAAACCCATCTTTCAGATACTGTGGACAGGACACGGTTAGATGCTGTGGACATGGTAGTTTCCTTCTCTGTCCCCCCCTTCATATTACCATACCGTTTCACATCAGTCAGTGTCTGTCTTCTGTCCCGTTCACCTCTCCAGTCGGGCACTGTGCACATCAGTGTACTGTCTTCCTCTGCCGGGCCGGCTCCCCCCCCCCCAGTAATGTCCTCCTGTGGCCTGTGTCTCCTCTCTGCACCACTGCGTCACCGCCGAGAACGAGTGCCTTCCATTTAAAAATGGTGCCAGGCGGCGACATCACGTTACTGCACATGCGCTGCCTGGTCAAGCCTGTACGATCTTTCCTGAGCCCTGCAGGCTTTGGAATCATTGCATGTCCGGCCCACGGCTATCGCTGCCCGTAACAGGCTTTTACGGCAGAAAAGACCATACCTCCCAACTTTGAACTTCAGAATGAGGGACACATGAGGGAGGAAGCATCCGATGGCACGTGGCAAAAGTGGATGTGGTCAAACTCTTAACAGTGAGGGGGGGGGGGGCTTAATGGGCCTGGCTAAACAAAACCCAGGTTTCCTTGTACCTCTAAAATATGCTTTGATTGCTGTGCCACAAGATAAAGTCTCACGGACACATGCAAACCCCAGCACTATAATAAAAAAAAAAGAAAAATCTTCCATTACAAATGGTTTTGCATAAACTATGAAAGTGTGCATTACACAAAGTGTAGAAGGATTCAGGAATGCATTATGTACAGGGTAAGTGAAGTAAGAGAAAGTGGCGATCTGTGTGTGCAGGGTTACACAAGGCTGAAAAACCCCCCTGGGGAGGGGAACACACAATTGCTCCTGACACTTTACATCTTTGTCCCAGCCAGCGATATATGTCAACTTCTGGCTGAATTGGACCTGCAGCAGTGTGAACATCCAAGGATTGGTGAGCAAGCCGGCTGGATGTGCACTGTGCAGCTCCAATCAGAGACTTCACCTGTCAGATCCAAGCTGTGAGGTCATTTATGGGGGGGGGGGCTGCTACTCAGACCCGCCCCCTCTGTCAAACAACCAACATAATGAAAGAATTGCCCAGAGCTGTCAGTTTTTTTTTTTCCATTCAGCCTGCTGGTTGAATGAGAAAAATTGAATAGTGTGTACCAAATTAAATTTTCGGGTAAATGTCAGCTTTAATGTGTCCCCACACCAGGGATGGGACTTGGCACAGAGCAAAGCATTTACCAGGTGCCTTACAGACAGACAGACAGATGGCAGTTGAGTGCAGGGATGGTGTCAGCTATGGAGGCGCTCAGCTCTAGTATTTATCATTTACTTAGATCTGAATGGACGATGACAGGTTCTCTTTACTGGCAGACACCCCTCTCAGATCTCCTGTAGGGGGCCCTGAAGCCCACACACTGGACAGGTCCAATCTTCAGAGAGATATAGTATCTGCAACAAGAGATCCCACCACTACATACTGAGAGCTGAGGGGGAGGCCATCCTGACACATCATCCCCCCCACCAGCACACTGAGTGGATGGAACATCACACAGCATGTTGTACCCAGGAAGTGATGTCCTCAGCACTAGTAATGGCACAATCACAAACCTCCCCAGAAAGCAGCTGACATGCTGGGACCTGTAGTCCCTCCTGTGAATGTCTGATACCCCACTGTCCTATCAGAGCTCAGCCTCCTCTCACTATACACTCACCTTACATTCATGTGCAGTGTTGTCCCTGTGTATACTGACAGAAGCTGTTCATGCTGGAAAGGAGGGGGAGGGGCGGGGTTTAGATACAACGTTCTAGAGGGGAGGAGCTGCTGTGCTCTGTGAAAGGGAGGAATGGGGAAGTGTGGTGTGTGGGATGTGATAGGGAGGGGGAGGAGCAATACATGTAGTACCATGTGAGTTTGCTCTTTCATTACATTGGTTGTTTGACAGAGGGGGCGGGTCTGAGTAGCAGTCCAGCCCATACCCGACATCACATCTTGAATATGACAGGTGAAGTCTTTCATCGGAGTTGCACAGTGAACATCCAGCAGGCTTGCTGGCCAATGCCTGGATGTGTTGGGTGTTCACACTGTTGCAGGTCCTATTCAGCCACAAGTTGGCACATAAGCAACATAATTATGCAGGACAAAACCTTGCTGGAACTCCTGATATGATCCCTGATTCCAGGGGAGGGCACCCGCCCCCCCTTGCCCCTACCTGCGGACGCCCATGCTTGGTCTGGTGCTTGAGCTAGCCAAAACCATGTCATAAAGGATTCTTATTGGTTTACTCCATTTGTATGACAGAAACGCCATAGCAATGTTGTAGAAAAAACAAACAGCCCCTACCTTATTTTTCCGGATACCATTTATTAATATAAACCTGTTACTTTATCAACCCACTTACCATATCAGCGGCTGTTGCTCCAAATTTATCAAGATTTGGACACTTTGGAGGGACAACCATTCTTTGGCAGTGAGCCTAACTCTCCGCCCTGGAACTCACTTTAAGACCTCCAGTATCATCTACAGCAGGGGTCTCAAACTGGCGGCCCTCCAGCTGTTGTGAACTACAAGTCCCATCATTCCTCTACCCGTGTGAGTCATGCTTGTAACGGTCAGCCTTGCAATGCCTCACAGGACTTGTAGTTTCGCAACAGCTGGAGGGCCGCAGTTTGAGACCCCTGATCTACAGGCATGGCACACTATAGCTCCCTCCATGGTCCACATTGCTCGCTTTTCTCCCCCTTATTTATTGAATTTATTCATTTTGCATCCACTAATCCCTATGTATTACAAGCCGTTCTATAATACCGTATAACCAAAGGCACTGCAAAATATCAATGTTAGTTAAATGTAGGTTAACATTTTATTTGGTTGGTTTTCCTTATTCCAGGTGCACCCCTATGGCTCTCTTCGCATGGGGGTCTTCTGGGGGCATCAGGCTGAACATTTACAGTATAGGTCTTTGTACGCGATAACACACACTACCTGCTTAGTAAAAGTCCCCTTTAATCACTTCCGGCCCCCGCCCTATAGCAGATTTACCATTACAGGGTGGCCTCTCCTGTGCAGAATTATATAATATATATATATATATATATATATATATATATATATATATATATATATATATATATATATATATACATACATATATATAATATACACATATATATATACACACACACACACATACACATATACACACACACACGTACTAGATCCTGCATTTCCGCCTAGGGGGTGTGCGCATACTCCATCGGCGGGCCACTTCTGCTATGATTAATAACAGCAGATGCTGATCTGCGGGTAACGGGCCCTGGATGTCTGCCAGAACCCACCGATTATCGGAGATTGGCCTATATAAACAAGGCAGATATGCGTTCTGACAGGGGGAAGGGATGGATTTTGTGTTCCTGCAAAGCAGGGAAAAAACATATCTCCTTCCTTAGTAAAAGCAGCACATACAGTACACAAACACTGGCTAGGCACACAGTTAACCCTTTGATCGCCCTACATGTTTAACCCCTTCCCAGCCAGTGTCGTTAGTA
Organism: Lithobates sylvaticus; assembly: GCA_028564925.1. NCBI lineage: Eukaryota > Metazoa > Chordata > Amphibia > Anura > Ranidae > Lithobates > Lithobates sylvaticus. The sequence goes on from CM053030.1 coordinate 477,269,758, forward strand.
CAGTGACAGTGCATAGTTTTATCACTGATATTAGTGTCACTGGTTCCCGCAGTGTCCGATTTGTTTGCTGCAATATCGCAGCCCTGCTATAAGCCGCTGATCGCCGCCATTACTTGTATAAAGAATGTATTTAAAAAAATTCCAAAACTATATTTCCCATAGTTTGTAGACACCATCACGTCTGCATAACCATGGCTATGGAACACTCTACCGACCTACATCCGCATGGAAGAAAACCATCAGACCTTCAGGAAAAAACTCAAGACCTACCTCTTATAAGAAGCTTAACAACAAAGCATGAATACAGCGCCTTGAGGCGATTCAGTTGGCTTTGTTGCGCTACACAAATTATTCATTCATAAACCAATCAATATACACTTATTGGGATTTTTTTTTTTTTTTTTTTTTTACCAAAGACATGTAGCAGAATACATATTGGTCTAAATTTTTGAAGAAATTACTTTTTTTTTTTTACATTTTTTATTGGATAGCTTTTAAAGCAGAAATGTAAACATTTATATATATTTTTTTCCAAATAGTTTTTTGTTTATAGTGCAAAAAATTAAAAAAAAACGCAGTGGTGATCAAATACCACCAAAAGAAAGCTCTATTGGTGGGGGGAAAAAAATGACAAATTCAGCGCTGCATGACAGCGCGCTTGTCCGTTAAAGTAGTGCAGTGCTGTATCGCAAAAAATGGCCTGGTCATAAAGAGGGGTAAATCTTCCAGAGGTCAAATGGTTAATTTTTCTATGTTCATTCTTTGGAATCAGCATCCCTTTATTATAATGAAAACAAAGCTACATTTAACACCTGCAGCCCAAACTTCCTCAACTATGGGCTTTAGACATTCCATTCCCACTCTATCAGCTATTCCCATCCCCTCCACATGAACTACATTACTAATAACTGTACACACGTGCAATAGCAAAGCTTCATATGAGCAGGAAGACCTTCCTGTAGATGATAAGAAATGAAGCACAGACACAAGGTAAACATCGGTGGTGCCAGCTGCAAAAATGAGCAACCTTGAAAATATATTTAATCTAGCAAAGAAAAAAAAAAAAAGTACAACAAATGTCAGAGGATACATTAATAAAATTTATTCTCAATGCTTCTGTACATTTGTATCAATACACATGGAATTTTGACATCTAGGTATATTTTAAGCACACACCGATGTGTTTGAAGTAATCAGTAACAATACAAAACTGAACCACTTTGCTGCCCATTTTTACATAAGAGTGCGTAGAAAATCATTTACCAAGGTTTTCAAACCCCCCCCCCCTGAAAATATAAAAATAAATTAATTTTAATTTGATTTTAATCTGCCGATTAGAAATATTACAAATCAAAATATTGTTTCCATATGAATTATTACTTTTTTTATCCTTAAACAATACAAAAAAAAAAAAAAAAACAGATTTCACAAAAGCTTATGTACAGAATGAGGTAAGGACTGGAGGGTTGTGTTCTCTCAGTCAGACGCACAGTGGAGGTCAGATTACATCGGGGTCTGCTTCTCGATTACCATTAATAATGCAAACATTTAACAACGCATCAGAAATCCTTTCACCAATCGCTGCAGCCTTCTGTACAAGGATAGAAAGCCAGGCTGCAGGTTTTTAATGACACTATGCAAATAAAAGAAGAAAAAATAATAATAAAAAAAAAACAAAAAAAAAAACCTAAAGGAGAACTCCTCCTTCCAGGCAAATATGACACTGCAATGCAAAGTGATTGTTAAGAAGAGCATTTCATCTCCTGTTTTGTTCTATTATGCCAGCACAGACATTTCAAGTGTCTACTGTGCCCAATGAAAAATGTTTAAAGCCCAAACAGCCAAGAAATGATTATTCTTAGAAGGAAGTCAGCAATGGAATCGGTGTACATGTAATGGTATGCTAAAGTAAAATATGAGAGTTTTGCATCTCCACTGGCTTAGTGGACATTACCCAAGTGCTGTGTATGTTATATTGGTGTTCATCTCTTAGATAGCTGCCCCATATTTGCCGGTAAGCTCACCTTCTAGGTGGCCTTGAAAATTTGAAAATGCAGTCCTGCGCAGTCTCTCCCAAACACATTCAAGGTGGTTCATCACAGAAGTATTTAACAAGAGCCGAGGACAATCCGAAAGGATCTCCTGAAATTGATTGTAATAAATTATGTAAACTGAATTAACTGCAATTTTTTTTTTAACATTAATGCATTCTATGTATGAAAGTTAAAAAAACTTCTGTGTGCAGCGGCTCTCCCACAGCCCCCCTAATACTCACCTGAGCCCCCTCTTAATACAGCGATGATCACAAGAGCCTTGGCTGTCCCGGGACTCCCTCTACTCATTGGCTAAGAGCAGCAGGAGCCATTGACTTAAATCGCAGCCAGTGAGCCAATGAGGAGAGAGCGGGGTGGGGCAGAGTCGTAGATCTGTGTGTCTTATGGAGCGAGCACACACCAGTGCCCCCATAGCAAGCAGCTTGCTACTGAGGGCACTGGTTAAGGGGGAGGAGTCACGAGCGCCAGCGGGGGGGACGTGAGAAGAAGAAGAGGATCGGGGCTGCTCTGTGCAAAACCATTGCACAGAGAAGGTAAGTAGGACAGGTTTGTAATTAATAAAAAAATAAACCCTTACAAACCACTTGGACCTACAGGTAAGCCTAGATGAAGGCTTACCTGTAGGTCAAAGAAATATCTCCTAAACCGTGATATTTGCCAAAAGACAGGCAACGCTTTCTATGGCGCATGCGCCGTAGACAGCGGTGCGCAGGTGCACTGAGAATGCGCTCTCAACAGCGATATGCCGCGAGTAGGGGCTCCCGTGCGCATGCGCGGGAGTGACGTCATTGCGGTGCCGTCGAATGACAGCGCCAGAGCCGCGAGACCCACCAAGAAGATGGAGGCTCCGTACACAAGGGGACAGCGTGACTTTGCTGGCTCCTGTGTCAGGTAAGTGACACATAATGGACTACTATGCGATGCATAGTAGTCCATTATGCTTTACCTTCGCAGGGAAACAAAGAGGAAGTAAACCCATTAGGGTTTACTTCCTCTTTAATACCACTTTAACTGGTTTGGGGTTTACTTCTTAGAAATATTCCTAAAATTCTGTTGTCCAGGTGGATCAACCTACAGCAGACTTTCTCAACCTTTCCAGCACAGAGGAACCCTTGAAATAACTTTCTGGTCTCAGGGAACACCCTTCTAAAAATGACCATCGACAACTCATGATAGTGTGATGGTCAGTGGGAACAATGCTCTTTACATTTGTGGTCATTGGGACGAATTACCCCCTTATAGATGGCTAAAAGGATAATTGGTGCCAATGGGAACTTATCTGAGAGGCAGAAATTGGTCATTGCTCAAGGAACCCCCCCTAGCAACCTCTGGAGGAAACCTGGTTGAGAAACCCCGGCCTACAGTAATAGACAGCTGAATTTCTTGCATAGACCCAGCATCAGGTCAGTTTACAGCTCCCTCATAGGAGTGATGAAAAACCTAATACTTCCCAAATGAGCATGATGGACACCTGAGAGGCTGCACAGTTGCTACATTTCAAGGGACAAGACAGGTAAGAGATACTATTTATAAAGGTTAGGTTTATGCTGCTTCCCCCGTAATGTTATGTTTGACAGAAAGGAGTAATCAGAGACACACGTTAAAGGACAGCTTTACCTAAAACATCAAATGCCTCAATAAAATGTATAAATACAAGTTCACAGATAGGTGAGTAGAGAATTCTTATATTATATATTGGTAGCTCTGGATGGAAGGCAATGTCTGCATTTCATTTTAAATGGAAAACATGCATTTAGTCTGAACGCTGTACTGAACATGCACCAAAACAATTTAAAGTAATGTTTGAATCATCATTCAATGTCGAACATATCCCTATATGTATGAAAAGCATATTGCTGGCTTCTATATTCTATATCACAAAGCTTTGTGGAATAAAGCGGGCAGTCTTCATACATTCTACAAGGTTTCTATCATTTCTTCAGCTCTGTGGAAAGTAAAACCTTCAAATATACGTGGTCAGTGATTAGGCCTGTACACAGGAGTCAAAACAGGCCACATGGAGGATAATTCTTATGCTAACCAAAGGCTCCCTGATGCACAAAGGCCCGGCAAGCCAATGGATTTACGCTGCATTTTGTGAATTCATTTAAATGAACATGGAATACAGCATCTAACCTTGTTCATTCAGATTGGGGCTTGGCTCCTCTTGTGAGAGCACCAGATAGTGTTCAGAAATGTGGCACTAAGGGCTTCTTTAGCTAGTGTATATGAGCCATAAAAAGCACCTGTCATTTGTATATACTGAAAGCACAAATTTCATGAGCTGGACCAATAGATCAAAGCAGCAGCCAATCCATTTCCTTGTAACTTGCAGTAGTCAGGCCTCCTGCTAGGCTCAATATTGTTCAACCAAATGCGGGCTTATTTGGGTGATGGAAACATGACTTTGTTGCTATAAAGATACCGATCTGGCAGTATGTGATCCAAAATAATCCACTTGTGGGGACCTTGATGAGGGTCCTAATATTTCTGTAGGTTATTTACGATTCCCTCTGAAATTTTACTAGATACAGTTGGTGGCCAAGTTCCATGCAGATCTCCACATCGCACAGTGGATAAAAATTGAAGTGTCCAAATGCAAAGGCAGTGTTTAGTTTTTAATTCTACAGTATACACCACAGTGGTGAAAATAAACATATAAATTAGGGCCTGTGGATTCATCTAAGATCTAGTTAGTAATCTTCAAAGGATAAGTTCACCTTTTGGAACATGTTCCACCTATATTAAAGGCTGCTGCAGCCTTTCCCCCTCCACCGTGACAGCGGGTGGGCATCTTCTCCAGATGCCCGCTATCACGGGTTGGAAAAAAAAAAAAAAAGTGGTCATGCGGCACGTCACTTCTTCACAGTCATCTGTAAATGGCAAACTACAAGTCCCAACAGCCTATGCGACTGTCGGCTTGTAGTCTCAATTAACTACTATGGCACTGTTGAGAGCTCTGGTTCATTCTTCCTGTCAGTGTGTAACTGCCTGCCCGTACGAGGTATGAGCAAACAGATACACTGTCTCCAGTCTGTTGGAGTCCTGCATGGTACCCACGATTAGCAATGCTTCCCAGCAGTAAAAAAATAATAAATACACATTTTTTTTTACCTGCAAAAAAAGATGTGCCTTTATTCTTTTTTTAAAGATGAACTTACCTTTTAAGAGACCATGGAACACTTGCTTCCATTGTTACCAAAAATAAAGTTTTTCTATTTTTATTTTTTTTAGGTGCAGAGCCTCATTGGTTCCTGGGGATTGTCCAACCTTCAGCCAGGCAGATTACTTTTTTTTTTTTTTTTTGCACCTTTCCAATGTCAAAGGGAAGAACTTGTGTCTCCAAAGCCATGCTTACTGGATTAATTGGGGCTGAATTTAGCATTCTTTTCAACCCTGCTACAAATAAGGGTTTTTTAACAACTACAAGTTTCACGACCTTCACTAAAATTATAGTGAGAAAGGAAGCAGTGAGATTTTTTTCCCTTCTTTTTAATATTTAAAGGGCATTTCCTCTTTGACTCAAAAAATTACATGAACTGTATTATACAGTATATAGTAGACGGTCAGTGTACTAGGATGAATGGTCCTAGCCATCCTCCCCAACAGCAGGGCCTTTGTATTGCTGTCGAAATTTGATTAGCAACTCATTACAACAGGATGGTGATGAAAGGTTTACATTTCAATGAACAATATGAAACCACAGCCAACCATGGAGGTGGTGAAAAGGGTGGACCCGCCATGTTTCCACTCTAGAAACCTAAATCCAGTGATCAATTTTAGTGAAAAGCCACTATGGTGAAGGAGCCGGAAGGAATAAAGCATTTCTCAGTGTGACTATTAGTCACCAATATTTGGAAATATTAGGAAACGATTCCTAATTTTGTTCCAGTGGAAATTTTTGTATTGAACAGGAAAACAAAATTGTGGCAACCTAAGAAAATCAGTCATGTAACATGAACACAAAAGTGTTGGGGATCCACAAGTCTGCATATAACTCAGTTGTTGAGAAATAAACACTGAACCACTGCGCCATTAGTGGCATCGCAGACAGACCAAACCACGAGTGCAATGCAACTGCTTATCTGCAGTCTCGCCTCAATCAGCAACAGGCACTTTTAATAGAATAAAATGGTTATGCCCCATATTATATCAACCCTGCCTTTCCCAGTAGATACAGAATAATAACTGCTGGGGGAGACAGCCAAACAATTATTTTTTCCTTCCAGTAACCAGTGGCAGAAACTGTTTGGATAGGAATTGCACCAACATACCAGCAAGCGCACATCCTGGATTTCACTCATAGTGACAACAGTGTTTTTACCTTTTCTCCAAATGAATACAGTCGCATTTCAGTGCAACAAAGCAACAAGAACATTTAAGACGAATAAATATCTAAAGCCGTGGAAGGCTTCGTCAATCCCTTGTAAAACCAGCAGGCAGTACAACAGGCTGATATGTGTTGAGTGTCCATGCGGTGTTGGAGGGATAAGAAGGTCAAGTCATTTTGTCTCAGTTTGCATTGTTTCTTTGCTACTTCAAGGAAGACGTCTGTAAGTTCTCAAGTGCCAGGTGGATGTGTAAACCTCTGGTTTCCCCCACATCAACTCTTATCTTGCATAACTGGTCCTGGTTTATCGCCAAGCCTCTGAGAAGAAAGATAATAGTTTTAAAGGACAACCAAATCATTTGAGATCTCAACACACCCAATAAAATATATTCAATAACTCCATGACCTCTACTTGGATTGTAAACTATACAGATCAGCACCAGATTACTAAGGACAAAGCAACAGGTTTGCTTTAACCACCTCCCATCCCCAGAGGAATATACTTGTTTTTCATTTGCATCCCTGCCACTCTGTTTAGCGCTGGGACACAAAATACCTATTTCTTTTGAGTATGGCGGAGCATGCGACAGCATGGGCCAAAGTACAGATTCACCTTAAAATGGTCAGTGTAAAGAGCCCCTGTCTCTTTTATATACAGCTAGAACGCAGGCTCCTGATTCACTAAAAAAACAGTGACTTCACTATGACCAGAACAATTTTTTATTTTTTTATCCAACCACAGAATAACTGTGGGCTGAACTAGTCTTGAGTGTTGGCTCCGCTTGGAGCCAAAAAGTGCTGCCAGATACCAAAGTGCTTTGATGTGCCAAGGGCTCACTTCTCTTCTCATCCAACCTGCATTTACGCAAAACCAGCAAGGCATCTCTTTGCCAAAGCTTAGATCCTCTACAGTCCAAACTTCCACCCAATTATTCCCCATAAAATGTTTTTACTAAAGGTTTCAGTGTTCTAAAAATCTAATTTTCATTCCTACGCACTTATCCTTCTTGATCTCTCTGAAAGCCATTTACACTGTTGGCTGCTCACTGCTACTTCAGACTCTGTCCTCTTTGGGAGTCCAAGGTCTTGCTCTTCCTCAGTTTTCTGCATACATTTTTAGAGCTGATTTAGCTTAATCAGGTTCAGTGAAATAAACAATGACCATATTTTCCTCTGCTGCATAGTTCAACTGGCTGCCCCTTCTACTTCAGGCCCATTGCTAGGGGCTGTCAGTGACCAGCACAATGTTTAAGTGCACAGGTACCTTACATTACTTTTAGGTTCTGGTGGCCCATTGTAGCATAATCTGGTTGCATAACTAAGCACAAAAAAAAAAAGAAAAAAAAAAAAAGGGTTTTCCCTCTAAGCCCCCAGGGACCTAAGAAAAATTCTAGCTCATATCAATTGGCATGTAGTTGCCATCATCCCTTCTATTACATAAAAAATGAAAACCTCTGAAGGGTGGGATTATTAAGGCAACAAAATAGATTTTTTTTATAGAAATAATATATTTATACAAAACATTTAATATTGTGATTGTATACCATATGGCAATAATACAATGAATTCTACATCAATCTAAAAACAATAGTGTTGAATACAAGAATAATACTATTTTCTTAATGGTCCTAAGACCTCCAAAGAATTGGTGGCACTGGACACAGCGAATCATCCCAGGATATGATATTTTGTGTGTGCTTGTTAAGGCGTTAATAATAATTAATTAAAAAAAAAACACCTGCAACAGTTTTGGTTCCGACAGCAATCGATGCGCCAAATTCAGGTAGCTCTAATTTGCTCCAATTCTACAATGTGGAGCAACACCTGCACCAAATTCAAAATAAAAATATAGAGACAGTTCATATCTTATAAAGTGGACCTAACCTGGACAAACTTTCTTTTGGCCTACAAAGATAGATTTTGCGAAAGTGTCTCGCATACCTTCTAAAAGGCAAATTCAATTCCTAGACAGGTACAGGAATTCGGTGCACGCTGAGCGACGTTTAGAATGCATGTGAGATTCTTTTCACAAAATCTGTCTGTGCCAGTCTTTATGAATTCCAGGTTACAGGTCTCAGGTCTCAAACATGGCAAAACATTTCATTTGGGTAGAGTGCTGCATAAGAGTAATTGTCAAATTCCCATAGAAAACGGACAAATGGCCTGGTAACTAACCCAATCACTAGCAGCTGGGTGCTGAAATCAATCAGAAACTGGCACTTTATGAGTAGCTGAAAAGATCTTTGAATGGTTATGGGTTACTGTATAACACTGCCCTTTACAATGTGTATTATATTAACTTGATATACTACAGGAACACAATGCATGTTATATTTGGGATGTAAAGGAAACTTACTGCAACTTTCTGGGCTGTGCTGTCAGTGTGCATGGCTAGAAAGGGGTTGGCGGCAGTGGAATGGAGTGAGGTGGCCTGTGCTCCAGCCAGCAGGTTGTTCAGTGGTATTTGTGCTGCAGCAGGAAGCTGCAGCTGCTGTAGTTCAGACTGATGGTGTTGCTGTGAGTGTTGGTGGTGCTGCATCAATTGATAAAGCAGAGCATGATGCTGTTCCTGGAGGAGAGAAAGAAAAGGAAGTTGATTAAGACATGGAAATAGTATTATCTGTAGCTCAATACATCTGCTTGCATCACAGGGGCTGGTTTAAAAAAGAAAAGCCTGGAGCTAAACAGACTGGAGGTGTTTCTCAGCATTAAAGTGGATGTAAACCCATGTCATAATGTAGAGAATAAGATTTCCTTTCATTTGAGCCCAGTCTTGCCACACAGATTTACTCGAGGCCTGAGCAATCCTCTTTTATTGTTCAGTTAGAGAAATCTTGACAAAGTCCTGAAAACTTTGTCAAAAACGCCCCCTTGCTGTGAGTGACAGGTGATTTACATATCTCATGCACTAGCCTGAGACAGGTTATAATCAGATCACTGTATGTTCTACTCTGCCCGGCTCTGACTACATACATGTCCCCTAAATCACTTGTCTGTCTATAGTCTGCTGACCAGTGTTGCCAACCGTCAGTACTTTCACTGGCAGCCAGTAAAAAATGGGCACTTTTCACCTGCCAGTAAATGCCAGTGACAGGAAAAGGCTGCCAGTAAAAAATATGGCTGTGACGCCTAGCCAAGACCATCCGAGTGCCTGCTACAGTGTGTTCGGGCAGAGGCAGGTCTGGCAGAGATGGTGCCTGAGCGTGCTGTGTGACGTCATGGCACAAGGGAACCTGAGCGGAGCAGCCGGACCCTCGTGTGCAGGTCTGCAGGATGGAAGCAAGAGGAGTGCCCATTCTAATTTCTTTTGCTATATCAAAAATAAAATAATAAATATGTTTTTGTGCCCTAATATCTACCTTAAATCACATTGCTGATTGCATATTTTACTTGTTTGTAGACTAAATACTGAAATTTGCACTTAAAAACGTTTATTTTTGTAACTTTTGGAAATGCCAACAAAAACTTGGCTGTACCAGTAAATTATGGGTGTTGTGTCAGTAGATTTCAATCTGGTAGGTTGGCAACACTGCTGCTGACTGTTCACTGCATCCCATGATGAGAAACAGAGTCAAAACACTGTAAAGCTGGGAGAGCTGGAGGGGAGGGGGATGTGAATTGTGAACTTTTTACACAGGATGTGCCTGTCTCAGGCTAGTGCATGATATGTAAATCACCTGTCACTCACAGCAAGGGGGCGTTTTTGAGAAAGTTTTCAAGACGTTGTCAAGATTTCTCTAACTGAACAATAAAAGAGGAAATGAAAGGAAATCTTATTCTCTACATTATGACATCAAAAAAAAATAAAAAAATTGGGGGTTTACATACACTTTAAGAAAATGTGATTACTTGGGCAGCCTGACAGCAGCTGGCTAATGGTGGAGTATGCTACAGTTCTCCAAATGCAGTCTTTACTAATACTGCCAATAATGACAGATAGTGGGGTAGGTGGGAGGCTCATCTACAGTCTACAGAAAGAAAAAAAACATGTCTGGACAGATATATATGGGAGATGTCTAGCACAATATTTCAGATTATGTCTGTCATTCTCAACCATGGCCCTGTAATGTAAATAACTTACAGGAGTGAGCTGATGAGAACCCAAGAGCTGCTGGAACTGCTGGTGTTGCTGGTGAAGGAGGAGCTGCCTCTGCTGGTCAGAGAGAAGTCCTAATCCTGAGGCACTAGAACAAGAAAAGATACACATTCTTGTATTAATCCTGCATCAATCAGATTTGCAACTGTATGGGATAGAGGAAGTAAGGATCAAACCCACCCATGAGTCTACAGACAGTCATAAGTGCAATTTAGAGGTAGACCCAACCATACCAAACGTCATACTTTATCTTCTAAATTAACAAACCAGTTCTACAGTTTCAGTGACAAGTCTATGGAGGAACTGAACTTCCTGCTAATGAAGCATTAGCAAGACCTGCCTTAGGCTAGCCATAGACGGTTTGAATCTGAACCGGCCCAGATTCGAACCGTGTGTGGGCAGGCTGAATGTACTAAGTTGACCAACTGATTGCCATTATCGCTAGTTGATGCTATAGCTGCTATCAATAATCATTATCTTCTCCCAGCGGGGATGGCTTCCCCCTGCCGAAAGCAGACAATTGCTCGGCAGGAGGGATTCCCCTGTCAGCACAGTCTGTGTTGATGGGGGAATCGTGCGAATTTGCACCATCTATGGCCTGCCTTAGTCTAGCTACACTTCATGGGCTTAATTTACTAAAATTGGAGTGCAAAATCTGGTGTAGCTCTGCATAGAAACCAATCAGCTTCCAGGTTTTATTGTCAAAGCTTAATTGAACAAGCTAAAGATAGAAGCCGATTGGCTACCAGGTACAGCTGCACCAGTTTGTGTGCTCCAGTTTTAGTAAATCTCCCCCGGTGTGTGTTAATACATTAATCATGGGCAATCATGGGCAATCATGGGTGATCTTAGTAGTGTGATTGCTCCAGCACCCAGTCATCTTAGGCTCAAAAGAGACTTGATCAAACCACAGAGGGCATCCAAAATGTCACAAAGAGCACAGGATCCACATCTGATGAGTATGGTTCAGGCCAGAGCCCTGAAAAAATGGAGTAGTCTTAGCCACCCCATTGGTTTCTAAAAAGAAGGGATAACCTTGGTAACCTGTTCCTAAAGAGTCCTAATAAAATGTCTATCTGTTGCATCATATCAAACATGAGTTATAGCCACCAAACTGTAAATCAAAACGCTTTTAGCAACCATTCCTTACTACACCATCAGGATACATTGCCAAAGGAAAGGTAATTATTTACGCCCTAAGATTTTTTTTTTTTTTATCCCTTTAAGACTGATGAAAGCAAAATCAGTTGTGAAGCAAAATCAGAAGACTGATATGAAGACTAAATTTCTGCCCTTATACTAAAGCGGACACCATCATTTCCCTCTAGTCAATGACATCCACTGAATAAGCAATAGGTAGCCATTTTATCTCATGTGGGTAAACACTTACCTATTTGTTAGTGTGGAAGAAATGGGATGTGTTACATTAGGTAATATTGTCCCATGAGTAAGGCCAGTGGGTTGGGGCAGTGTAGCTGGAGTTTGCATCACTCCATTCAGAGCCCCGACAATGCCATTAAGCGACAACTGATTTGCCGGCAATGCTCCAATTATTGCACCCACTCCCGTCATTGCAGGAATAGCTGATGTGACTGTTTGGATACCACCGGTGAGTGTTCCCATAGTCACACCATTGATTCTTTGGACCCCCTGGACTTGTTGGGCTGGACTCTGGCCATCAGGGGGAGGAGTGGAGAGTGATGAAGAGCTGCTGGTGCTGTGACCACTCGAGGTGAGATCCTGGAAAGAAAATAGACAGAGAGGAATTTGTCAGGACACTTCACTATGAAATTAGCTTTTGTGATGGTGAAATTATTTATCCGGACCCTACACTATAGCCATAATAGTTCTTTAACATTTACTGATCTTGTCCCTCCCGCAAATCAGTGAAAGCCAATACAGCAGGCTAATGAACATCTTTGTCACCCTACTCTCTCCTCCTATGAGCAGACCCTGTCAACACGAGAGCTGCAGCACAATTGACTGGCTCCTTGTGCAGCACAATTGACTGGCTCCCTCTCCTAGTCTAAGCTCTGTTGTAAGGGGGATTGTAAGAGGTTTATATCATGCAGATTCAGGTACCTACATCAGTAAATGACACAAAAGTTACATAAGGGCCAGCGGATTGAACCACAGAGCGCAGTGGTGAATCAAGCATATGACACTACTGGACACGTTGGGGTCTTAAGATTCTTCAGGCAAAGGTATCTCTTCAATACACAAATGGCAGTGCTAAAGGTAAATAGCAACTGTCCTTTTTTTGCATGGAGCATGCAATACCAAATTATTGTTCTACTGTCAGAGTTGCTTTAATGTCGACCACATCATTGATCTCTAAAGAACTGTTGGTGGCACAGAGGATAAAATGTTCCAGGGAGCTGTCCTCTGCAACAATCCCTAATCAACATGCTCTCTGGGACCTGCAGTTAAAATACAGTGGAACCTCGGATTACGAGCATAATCTGTTCCAGGAGAATGCTCGTAATCCAAAGTACTAGCGAGTTTTCTCATTGAAGTCAATGGAAACGAAAATAATTTGTTCCGCATTGAATTCAATGGGATGCAATACCGCATGCGGCCATAGGCGGGGGGCGCCGGAGAGCCTCAGAAAATGGCCGAAAAGGCCCGAGCAGACTTCGGCTGACCTCGGAAAGACTCGTTCTCGGCAAACCTTGGAACTGTCCTCAGGCCTTTCCGTGCATTTCCGAATGCCGAAGATCGGCGCTGTTCGGCTCCGGTGCCCCCACCTCAGGCCAAAAGCAGTACTGCACACCGCTGTTGGCCTGAATCCCGCTCGTTTTGTGAGACAACACTCGCAAACTGAGTTAGGATTTTTAGAAATACAGTGCTCGTTTTGCAAAACGCTCGTTAACCGCGTTACTCGCAAACCGAGGTTCCACTGTACAAAACACAGCACAGCCACCACTGGCACTTGTATGGCATCCCCAGTATGGTGGGCTTAATCCCGATTTATAAAAGAAAACAAGTTACATTAATTCCTAGTAACCTACCTGATGTATGGTTTGATGGGCATTTTCTGTCTGGAAATGCCCCAGGTGTGGGCTTTTACTGATGCTCAGTGAATCTGTGTTTGATGCTACAAAAAAGTGAAACATATCATCCAGCATCATGTAGAGTTTTTTTGTTTAACTGAGACAATATGACAATATAATAAGTCACGAATGCCATTACCCAGCTCCACTAATCATTATTTTATCTCATAGTAATGAATAAGTCAAAAAAGTTTAAGATTAATTAGAACTTTATTGCAACTACTCTAAACACAGGATTTAAAATAAAATGGAGTAGCTGGCAGAACGAGCAGTTCAGTGACATATGCTAGAAAATTAGGCTTTAGTCAATATCCAACAACATCTGCCCCCCGCCCTTTTATCATTATATATTTATTTTATTACTGTGGCTAAGCCCACTTGCACAAACGGATCATCGGAACTCTACAGAAGGTACCCAGTGAACACTGCGAGGATCGCCAGCTTTCACAAATCTCTCTTAGCTGTTCAGCTTCCATGTTGTTACAGAGACTCCAAGTGCTTCTTTTGCACGTTATAGACAAGTCAATTAACTTGTGTAGCCATAAGACATACAGGAAAACACAATGAAGTCCAAGATATTTACAGTTTTTGTTTTTTAACTTTGTCCAATGGATTGGCCAATTTTGAAGAGATTTATTTCCAAATATATTGCTTGAAGAAGTACACAGAATATGTTCATATGGGTAATGTAAAACAGACATGGCTTTCCTTTTCCAGGAGTAGAAACAGATATATTAGAGAAAGTTTAAACATACAATATTTACCGTACAATGAAGTGACAACCAAAGATATCAATGAGATTAGGAATTGTATTCCAAAAAAGTACAAGAAACCATATAAAACAGAGGTTTAGTACCCGTTAACGAAAGAAGTCCCAGCACAAAATGACTAAGTTCCAGTGGATTGTAAAGCTTGTAATAATATGGGGCTCTCCAGAATAAGCACAGGATTCCCAGAGTTGGATATAAATGAGAAAACATCACAATTTAATGGACCAATGGTGAGGGAGCAGTGCAGAAATCCCAGACAAACTATTCCAAAATATGAATCTACAAATAGGATCCTGAAGGTTAGAAAACACACATGTCAGAGCTGTCCTTACCGTTCTGTAATGGGTATGGGTGCACTTGGGGAGAGGAGTTTGGGTTGGAGGTAATGGATGGGAAGGGAACAGACAGCTGGGCATTGAGGAGCTGAAGACGCTCTTTTTTGGCATTCAGATTTTTTATTTGCTCCTCCAGTCGCCGGTTCTCCACTTGCAACTGATGAAGGGATTTCAGCATACCTAAAACTGACAGCAGAAAAAACAGGTCATCCAGAGAACCCGTAAAAAGGCAAAAGTTATTACAAAATTATTTTATCAAAGCATAGCTGAAATTGGCTAAAACATGCATCTAAACCAGGGTTCCATGGATCCTAGGGTTCCTCCCGAGGTTGCTCGGGATTCCTTGAGCAATAAGCAATTTCTGCCTCTCAGATGCCTATCACACTAATGGATTGTAGATATAGTCATTTTTAGCTGGGTTTCGATGAGACCAGAAAGTTATTTCAAGGGTTCCTCTGTGTCGAAAAAGGTTGAGTAATGCCGCAAACACACAAGCCGAATTTCCCTCCAAAAAATCTTGGATGGTTTTTCCGACGGAATTCCCGCTCAAGCTTGGCTTGCATACACACGGTCACACAAAAGTTCTCTGAACTTTCGACCGTCAAGAACGCGGTGACGTACAACACTACAACGAGCCGAGAAAATGAAGTTCAATTCTTCCTAGCATGCGTCGAATTGTTTCCGAGCATGCGTGATTTGTTGCAAGTCCGAATTGCATACAGACGATCGCATTTTCAGATAGGAGCTTTTCCCGACCAATGCTCTCAATCTTTTGCTGGCTGGAATTCCACCAGCAAAAAACCGATGCAGCATACACACGGTCGCATTTTCCGACAAAAAGCTCTCGTCTGAGTTTTGCTGGTGGCATTTCCGATCGTGTGTACGCGGCATTAGGCTGATCTAAACCGTAAAGTGGAGCTTCACCCTAAAGAGGAAGTTCTGCTTTATGCCCTCCTCCACAGGGGGCGGGCCCACTGAGTACCCGCTCCCACTTCAGGTTGGATCACTACAGCGATCCACCAGAAGTCTCCACCCCCCTCCAAAACAACAGATTTTGTTAGCTGATGACTTTTTTTTTTTAAACAGGACAAAAAACACTAACAATCAACTTGACTTATTTGTTTGGTTAACCATACCAAATATTTTGTTATATCTCTTTCATAAGTTCAAAAAATAGCTGTTGATCCTGCCAGAAATCTTGTAGACTGATAAATCCCTGCGATGCATGATTGTGGCGAGTATCATCAGTTAGACTTGGCCTGTAGTCCTGAGAGCTCTCACCCCTCTATGTTATCGAGAATAGGAGTAGGGGCAGGGTTCTACGGTTCTGTGGTTCTGTCTGGTTTCTCTTGTTCAGCTATTGCTATTCGTCAGAACACTGGAAGTATACCGATAACTATACTCCCAGCACTCAGTAAAAATGTAAATTGTAAATAAAAGGCAAGTCCACGAGGTGGGACATACCTAGTTTGACTTAACCCTTTAAAAGCCAGCACATTTTTTAAAGTGCTGCAATTCCTAAAGTTCTTTAAAGAGGAAGTAAACGTCCCTTGATTATACCTATAGGTAAGCCTATAATAAGGCTTACCTATAGGTACTGTAAATATCTCCTAAACTTGAACTGTTTAGGAAATATTTACTGTATATGCCACCAATAACATCATCAGGACACATGCACTCTGAAGGAACGGCCGCCTGTGCCATTTCTTCAGAGCCCTGTGCCGTGACCGGCGGCTCCCGCGAACCCGGACGAAGATGGATGTGGCCTCCAGCGGTGAGGAGGGCTTCGCTTGCAGGCAAGTTTCACATAATGTGCTAGAATGCGATACATACTAGCACATTATGCCTTTACTTTGCAGGTCACCAAAAACAAAACAAAAAGAAGAGGCAGGGTTTACTTCCTCTTTAAGGACTGGTAAGCTGCAACATTTTTTGTCACATGACCGCTGTAGCACACCTATCACATCTACAGGGCTGGGTCTGTGGGCACTGAGAAGAAACAGCACATTGTAATCATGCTGTACTTAAGTCCCATAGTCCTCTGTGGTACAGGTCTGCAGGAGGCATGTGCAGACCAGATAGGCTGCTCAACATGTGCTGACTACAGGCATTCTTGTATATTGGCATAGCATATTTTAGTCCCAATGAGGGTGCACGTATACAGCTGCTTCTGCATTACAAGGCATTAACCTGGCATTGTCAACCTGCTAAAGGAAGTGCCTAGGACTAGTATCATCTGTAAAACAGTGTCATATGTTTTCAGAATGAAAACCATGAATATCTTTTTAGTTAAATTAATGGATAAGTGACCACTATGCTGCTCTCTTCCAATTTGTAGACTGTGGATTGGAAATAGGCGCAACATGTCAAAATTACTGGTGACATCACTCAACTTCTTGACTATGTGCAGGCTCCTCTGTGTAGACACAATAGGGATACTGTATTTACTAAAACTGGTGCAGCTGTGCAAAGTAAATTAAAGGATAAGTTCACCTTTTGGAACATGTTATACCTGTTTTTTTTTAAATATCCCAGCAACTTCAGCCATTCCCCCTCCCACCCCCCAGTGACATCTTCTCTGGGCGCCCATTATCACTCTCTGAAAAAAAATGTGCCCATGCGGGGTCACTCATTCACAGCGCTCTGTGAATGGGAAACTACAAGGTCCAGCAGGCTTTGAGGCTGTCAGCTTGTAGTTTTCAATGAACTAACACAGCGCTGTTGAGCATTGCGGTAGTTCATTCATTCCCTTTCCAGCGAGGATCTGCTTGCTTGAACGAGGTACGAGCAAACAGATACATGGACAGGTCTGCAGGAGACCTGTTTTCACCTGCAAAAAAATGTGCAGTTATTTTTTGTTACACAGTGAACTTGTCCTTTAAGCTCTGGCAATAAAACTTGGAAGCTGATTGGTTACTATGCAGAGCTCTGCCAGATTATGTGTGCACCAGTTTTAGTAAATCTCCCCCAATGTCCAAGGAGTACAGCACATGGTGTCTACATGAGGGTGGCTGCATGTAGTCCGTAAACAAGAGCGTGCACAGTGGGCAATAATGCTACCATGGCAATAGGAGCATGTGGATAGATTTGTCACCCTAGAAGAGGAAGCACTGAGCGCAAGATTAAAATGGTAGGGGTCAACAATAGGTATTTTAAACACATTTACTAAAACTGATTAAAAATACCCACGTTAACTGCATTGTACATATAAAATGTAAGCCTTTGGGGCATCTTTAATGCGCAATTACGTAGGGATGGTTGTTATGGGGTTATTTTATGCCCATATAGAAAAGTACAACTAAAAACCCAGAAAAATGGCAGGGGGTTATTTCTGTAGGTGGTTATGAAACAAACCACAACTAAACTTTAGAAAACAATTACCAGCCCCTGGAACCATGGGGAAATATTATTTAGAAGCGGGGAAAGCCAGCTCCTGTGTAGTCACAAAGTGGAAGAGTTATCTGCACTCCGGTTCTGACCACCAATAGTCCATAAACTAGAGATTTCCTGCTCTTTGGTGAGATGGAAGGGAACAATTTTTCCCGGCAGGCTCATGTGGTGCCACTTGAGTGAAATCTTCACTGACAAATGTCACCTCAACTCCAACAACTGGTAAAATGAACATAAGATGGGGCATGAATCCAGGGAAATCCCATTCCTTATTGCATTTCTGCTATTCAGATTATTTTCATAAAGAACCTGACAGCTCATACTAGAGCAACCTTTACACAGCTCCTGTACATTGCAATTTGGTAAAATAGGATTCTCAGGTCAGCCATATAAACCCAAGTCTGTGGGTATTATACTTTGAAAATCTCTGTGCCTGCCAAATCAGGCACATTGTGCAACACCTCTGATGAGGAAACACTAGTGAACACACTCCAGATAAAAAGGAACTACTAATAATTATTGAAACACGCAATAAGGGCATCAGGGTAAGTCTCATACGAAAGCATGTTGGCAAATTTCAAGCATTATAAAAACACTTTTCAACCCTCCACGGGGGAGACTTTTCCTTAAGGTCATTGTAAAGGGTAATTTTTTTTTTTTCTAGTTTTTTTTTTTTTTTAAATAATAAACATGTCATACTTACCTGCTCTGTTAAATGGTTTCGCACACAGCAGCCGCAATCCTCCTCCATTCAGGTCCCTCGCCTTCCTATTGTGGCACACCTTTGGGCTCGATCATAGACCGCTCAGCCCTGCTCCCCACTCCCTCTCCACAGGATTTGATTAAAGCCAAAGTGTCCCCGTCCTGCCGATGATAGAAAACCACGGCCCCTGCAGGTGCTCACAGAGCTGGAGGAGAAGTTCCGGGACCCCTGTGGGTATAGGGCGAAAGTGATGTCAGCTTGGGGGCGGACCGCCTATACATCTCCTCCAGCCCTGTGAGCGCCTCCAGCGGCCGTGGTTTTCCATCATCGGCGGGACAGGGACACTATGCAGATTTAGATTTGACCAGATATGTACTTTTTAATGTGAGTCGTTATAACATTTTTAATAAACTGGCCATTGCTGCACTAGATGGTGCTTCCCTTTCGATACTGGGTTCACACACACAGGAGCGGTGGGGGAAATCGCATGCAATTCGGACAGGAATCGCACTGCATTCCTGTTCAAATTGCATGCATTTCTT
This sequence comes from Lithobates sylvaticus, assembly GCA_028564925.1. Lineage (NCBI taxonomy): Eukaryota > Metazoa > Chordata > Amphibia > Anura > Ranidae > Lithobates > Lithobates sylvaticus. Next base: position 477,289,031 of record CM053030.1, read on the forward strand.
TGCAGTGCGATTTGAGTCCATTCATTTTGTATGGAAGCAAATCGTATCACAAAATATTGGTTTTGGGAATCAGGAGCATTTTCACGAGTAGGAGTACTCATGTAAATACTCTGTAGATTACAAATGCAACTGAGCCAATAACATTAGTAGAGTTGAGGTGTTAAAGTAGGCTCAACACTTCTAGATAATCAGTTTTTGAGTCCAAGTAATGCCTTGAAAGATTTACCTTATGTTTGCATTCATCCTGAAAAATAGTGGTGCACTTCCTGGGTCTAGGTATTACTTTGCCTTGAGCCACATAGCTGTATATCTGCAATGGGCGGTCATCTAAAGCAGTGGTAAACCCTGTCCTCAAGTACCCCCAACAGGCCATGTTTTGGTTTGAACGGGAAGCAAAGTCCTGCCTCTACCAAGATAACCACCCCTACACAGAGGCATGGTGCAGAAGAAAGCAAGGCAAGTAGGTAATGGGGTAATCACCAGAAGGGAGCCCACTGGAAACCCGTGGTTGACGGAAATAAAATTGCATAATGTATGGCCTGCCTAAGCCATCAATGTGTACCCAGAGGATCATTCCCTTTTTATGGGTGAGAGGAATGATTCCGTCACTGTCACTAGTAAAATAAAAATGAAAGGGAAGAAGGGCAGGGGTGTTGGAGGAGGAAATAATGGTAGTTGGCTTAGAGAGGAACTGAAATGTGAAGCTGTGCCCAGAAAAAAGGACAGGCAGAGGGCAAATAACTAGACAGCAGTATGGACTGTGGTCTCCCTGCAACTGATCTTTTCTTCATTATTGACTTACCATCCCTTGTTCTGCACTGCATCTTTGTATGGAGGTGGCCAACTTGCTGGCAGGGCTATCTTTTCCTCATGTCAGAGCCTCCAGCAAGGAAAGCAGTGAGCAGCACAGTAGTGACATCACCAATTTCCACCAATTAACATGAGACTAGCAGTCAGAGGCAGCAGTGCCTTTGATCTCACACTGTACAGTTATCAGGCTGTAGTCTCAGGAGTTCCTAGACACTCACATACCAAGACATTTACTGCAAGTTTTAGGAGAAATTACAGACACAAATAATTTTTGGGGAGTACTGTTAAGGCCATCTAACCTTTTGGCATTCAGTTCCAGTTTAAGAGTGGCCAATCAATAGGACAATTATTAATAAACTTGACAGGAAAAGGGCATATCTGTGATGGGCACATATCTCCCTTGAGGAAGCTGTACAGAACAAAGTAATTGCCTTGAGGTTGAACCTCATAATTATTCCAGGGTGCAGTCAGGGCTCTTTCTTTCCCTCGGGTCCTTTATGTTTGTTTTCACAGAAACTGGAAAATGGAAAAAAGATGCATTCTATTAGGGCCTAACTTCCAAAAATAGACCCCAAATGTAAATATAGCATGTCATGGTTTCCCCCTGCTACTGCCTGAATGAGGCAAAGCCTATTTATTTCCCAGATATTCAGTGTGCCAAGCACTACATAAACATCCAATAGGTCTGGCTCACCAATTACAATCACCAAAACTGGTTAATAGGGAAGAATTTCCAGCAATTTCTTGTACACCTATGGGAGACATAGTGCCAGAGTTCCTGAGCTTTCTTCACTCCTGACAGCAGAAATGGGATTATTGACAGGACCCTGGAAACAAAAGGCTTTCTTGCTGAATGCTTATTTCCTGCCCGGAAAGCAAAAGATTTGGAATGCTGTGGTATTAGTCGTTCTGCTGCTTCAAGCTTGTTGAAAATCATACAGTATACAAGTTCTCTTTGTTTTTGTGACCTCTATTCTGGTAGAGGAACCTCCATCAGGAATGGTCACATCTGGTAATTTCACAAAGACTTAGCTTGACCCTCGCATACAAAGGGGCTCTCAGAGTGACCAAATGAGATGCAGGATGGTCCTGTCGTTCTTATGTTTAAAGGATTATCCCTCCGTGAATTTCTTCACAATTACAATTCTGCCAGGATAGTATTCATATCTGAAGATCCACACTTTTTAAAATGAGCTTCTAGAATATCTATCTCAGGACACCTTGGGGTTGAGATATTTTAAACCTAGTCTGCAGAGATTCTATGCTTAGATATACTATTTAAAAAAAGATTGTAGGTTAAAGATGCAATATAAATATCTGTTGGTGCACTTATCTTTGGGGGGAAAAAAAAATTATTTTTATATATATATATATATATATATATATATATATATATATATATATTATATATATATATATACACACACACACACACACACACACACACATATTTATTTTTTCCCCCAAAAATAAGTGCATCAACAGATATTTATATTGCATCTTTAACCTACAATCTTTTTTTTTTAAATAGTATATCCAAGCATAGAATCTCTGCAGACTAGGTTTAAATTATCTCAACCCCAAGGTGTCCTGAGATAGATGTTCTAGAAGAAGCAGCTCATTTTAAAAAGTGTGGATCTTTATATATATATATATATATATATATATATATATATATATATACATATATATATATATATATATATATATACATACACACACACCAGTTAAAATAGGTATTTTCATGAAATTTTCACCACACATCGGTAAGAACCCTACATGCACTCTATACGTATAAAGAAACCAAAACAAGCAAGTTCAGAAATGAAGTTGTGTAATAAAACGGAATGACACAGGGAAAAAGTATTGAAAATGCCAACTGAAATGTATTTAAATACTTCATACAAAATCCTTTGTTGGTAATGACAGCTTCAAGATGCCTCCTGTATGGAGACGCCTCGCATGCATTACTCAGTTGTGATTTTGGCCAGACGGGCTGGTCTGAGTATTTCAAAAATTGCTGAACTACTGGGATTTTCACACACAACCATCTCTCGGGTTTACAGAGAATGGCCTGAAAAAGAGAAAATATCCAGTGAGCGGCAGTTCTGTGAACAAAAATGCCTTGTTGATGTCAGAGGAGAAAAGGCAGACTGGTTCAAGATGATATAAAGGCAACAGTAACTCAAAACCACTTGTTACAACCAAGGTATGCAGAATACCATCTCTGAACGCACAACACATCCAACCTTGAAGCAGATGGGCTACAGCAGCAGGAGATCATACCGGGTGCCACTCCTGTTAGCCAAGAACAGTAAACTGAGGCTACAATTTGCACAGGCTCACCAAAATTGAACAGAAGATTGGAAAAATGTTGCCTGGTCCGAAGAATCTCAATGCTGCAACATTCAGATGGTAGGGTCAGAATTTAACGTAAACATGAAAGCATGGATCCATTCTTCCTTGTATCAATGGTTCAGGCTGGTGGTGGTATTGAAAGTAAACACACAGATCACACAGATGCGATGGGGAAGCAAATGTGGAAGGGGGCGCATTATTGTACAGGGGTTTCTGATGGGGGCATTATTGTGTGGGGGGGGGGTCCCTTATGGGGACATTAGTGTGCAGGGGTCTCTGATGGGGACATTAATGTGCAGGGGTCTCTGATGGGGACATTAATGTGCAGGGGGACACAAATATGGAAGGGGGCTCCGATGGGAACACAAATGTGTTGGGAGACTCTGGTGGGGACCAATGGGGGGGGGGGGGGGGGTCCACGGTAACAGATGTAAGGCCTTGTGCACACTGGAAGTGTATCCCCGTGCATGAGGTTACAGCATTTAGGTTTGATCGGAGGATACAGGTGCGCCATCCAGCTTAACTGCCGACAGCCTGTCAAATTCTATTCTGCTGCTCTTCATTTATAAATAGATTTTTTTTTTGGCACGTGAATATATGAAAAAAGTAAAATGTGGCCCTCAAAGTAAAAAGTTTGGAGACCCCTGTACTAGAGGATACCATTTCAAGTGCAGTTCCAAGTATTTAGTTGGTGGACATCAAAAGTCTGCTCTTCACCTTAGGCAGTGTTCCGTTTAGTGCCTTATGCTCTTTCACACTTCTAGTGATCAGAATGCAGCCATGGTGGACAGTGAAAGGGTCCAGGACAGGAAAGTGAGGGATGGCAGAGGATCAAGTAGGAGGCATGTTGTATTTAGAAGAGGAAAACAACACATTAGGAAGAAATCTGCAAGCAATCAGCAAAAAGAGTATAAAGAGAATCTGGACTTGAACTGTGAGGCTGAAGAAGGGTTGTATCGTCTGTACAATATACCCTCCAACCATTGACAGACAGCAAGCATATTTATTGCCCCTGGGGTGGACTGGGGTGCTACTAGTTGCATGAATACCTGAAGCCCTTTGTAGATATACTACATGTAATTTGAATACTGCGCTCTGACTGGAGTGTTTCTATTTGAACTAAGAGGTACTGAATGCTGGATGATCCAGACTTGCCACTCACCCCCCAATTATGCCCCCTCACCACACGGCTGTGTTTCTGTTGCTAGCAGAGAGTGGGCATATGAAGCCTGGCACTTCAGACTCTTCAGAACTTGCACAGCTGCTAACAAGCAAATAAAACCTAAATCTAGCCAGTGGTGTGCAAAGGCATGCAGTCTAATATTTAATTAGAGGTATAAGCAGAAGCTTAGATCTTTAAACCTCTCATTGTACCAAGACAAAAGATGTGATGTGAGGAACCTGTGGATAGTAAAGTCTAGCACAACGGTCCAACACCACAGATAAAGAAATAAGAAAATAGGTCTTTGCAGTGTAATACAACTTGTTTCTTGTTACAGATTTATTAAAGCAGTATTACACCCAAAACAAAAAACATTATATAGCAGCTTAATAATTATTAGGTGGGGTGGCTGCATTTGTTTACTTTTTTTGGCTTTGTTCTCTATTTTTATTTGATGATCCAACCAGTAAGTCTGTTATTTTTCTAACTTCTTTACCAGACCAAACTGTCCAGCAAAAGCAGCAGTTAGAGTCCATTCACACAGGGGCAACTTTAGATCCGACTTGAAGTCGCCCCAAGTTGCCTAAAGTTGTGTGACATGATAAAATCAATGTAAGTGAATGAGAGCCATCTTAATGCACACTACTGAAGTCGCTCAGACTTCAAAAAAGGTTCCTGTACGACTTCAATCTGACTTCTAGGCAACTTGTACCCATTGATTTCAATGGAAGTTGCCTCCAAGTCGGATCCCCTGTCTTAACTGAAGCAACTTTCCAGGAAGTAAAAATTTTTTCTAGGCAAACCCCTCCCTCCCACAGAGCTGATTATTATGTGATTGGCCACTGGCAAAGTCCCTTGTCCTGGAGGCAACTTCAAGTTGCTTGTAAGTTGCCTCAAGTCGCGCTGCGATTCATACTCGAGTCGTGTCCAAGTTGCCTTCGAAAGTCACGCTGGAAGTCGTGTTGCCCCTGTGTGAATGGACTCTTAGGCTCAGTTCACACCTTTGTGATTTTTTTAGTGCTTTTTGTAGAAACTCACTACAGTTCATTTAACACGGTTTCCTTTGGGACATGTTCACATCTATGCTTTTTTCAGCTGCTGCGTTTTTGGAAAGGGTCAGCGACTTTTTTTTTTTAAAACAAAACGTTGTGTTTTTGGTTCAATAGACTTCAGTGGAGAAGCTGCACAAAAGCATGTAGTGTGTTTTTGCTGCGATTTAGGGTTAAGATGCCCAATAACAAATTGGCCAAAAAAAAAAAAAAAAGCAAAGCACATAAAAAAAACTAGTGAAAACGCATCAAAACTGTGCGCAAAAATGCCCCGCAAAAAGCAGTGCAGAAACAGTTTGCTTGTGATCTGTTTCTGCACTGCTTTTTGCGGGGCATTTTGCATAGGTGTGAACTGTCACACTTAAATGATTCAGATCATTAAACTTAATATTACACAAAGATAACCCGAGTAAATACAAAATGCAGTTTTTAAATGATTATTTCATTTATTAATGGAAAAAAAAGCTGTCCAAACCTGCCTGGACCTATGTGAAAAAGTAACTTCTGCCCTAAACCTAATAACTGGTTGTGCCACCCTTGGCGGCAACAACTGCAATCAAGCATTTGCGATAACAGTCTTTCAAATCGCTGTGGATGAACTTTGGCCCACTCTTCATTGCAGAATTGTTTTCACAAAGACAAATTGGAGGATTTTCGAGCATGACCGGCTTATTAATTTATGTAAAAAAACTTTATTCCAAAAAGAAAAAAAAAAAAATGTTGCTGCAACTACTTAAAAAGTGTTCGCTTGTATCCAACTCTTCTAGTCTAAAGCCTGCTACACAAGATAAGATTATTGGAAGAATGATCATCTGTTTTTTTTTTTGCATGCTAAACTCATATCGGAAAATAAGAGGTTATTAAAGTCATGAAAATTCTCATGCGGCAGAATAAAATTCTGAAGTGATGTCATGTATTGTATTGTATTTGCGGATGAAAACTGTACTGATTAAAATGAAAATCGTAAGATTTTGGTATCGCGCGAGAATTTTTTTTGTGCTTATCCCTTTGGATAATTTCAGATGAACGGTCATGATCGGCTCTCGAGAGCTGTGTACTAATGATCATATCATCGTACGATTGCTTATAAAATGGTATTTTTCATACGATTTTCGATTTTCTGATTGTGTGTGCGGGCCTCAACACTACCTCTCCAACAGATTGACAATGCTGCTGTCCAAAGCTGTCGCTGCTGGTCCACAATCCAGAGCGTAGACACCCCAAGACAGGACATGTTATATACTTACCCTGCTCCGATCCTCCCCTCTGGGCCCCCACTGGTGCTCCTGGCCCCTCCCCTGCTATGGGGGCACCTGTGCGTGCTCGTTCCTGAGCTGGCTCTGTGTGTCCACTCTCCACACACCCCCCGCTCTCTCCTCACTGGCTGTGATTGACAGCAACAGGAGCCAAAGGCCCCGCTGCTGCCTATCTTTTCAATGATGGAGAGATCCGAGAGAGCTTCTGCTCTTGTGCACATCGCTGGATCGAGGTCAGGCTCAGATAAGTATTTAGGGTGGCTGGGAGGGGGGGGAGCGGCATGCAGAAGGTTTTTTACCTTAATGCATAGAATGTATTAAAGTAAAAAAATCCTTCTGCCTAAAGGACCACTTCAAGCTGCAATATATACATTTTTTTTGTTTAACATAACACAATCAATACAATCGGTAATTCAGGCACACTTGTATTGTTTAAAAACAACATGATCTAAGCCAGAAACACAGACAAATACACCAAGAGCATCAGTCAGCCTGCATTTAAAAGCTGAAATCCAGGCAAAAAAAAATAAAAAATATATGGTCTACATAAAAGGAGTTGAGTGTATGCTTCTTGGAATCTTGGTGTCTTTTAGTTATATCCTCTAGATCTGTGTAGTAATACAGCAGGAACCAAATCCTACACTTTGCAGAAGTTTACTGTGATACAGAACAATCACTGCCGCTCTCCCCTTGTGCTGGGTGACTGGTCTTGTCTCCGCCCCCCTCCTTAAGGTTTCTGCAGGCACTCTGTAGTGGGTGGAGCCTGCTGGGCCCCTCCCACAGCTCGACTCTCTGCACAGGCTATATGCAGCATAGTGATATCACTGCTATTTTTACAAAGTAATATCTGGGTCTGCAAAGGCATCTGGTGCACACAAAGTGATTACCTTTTATTATGATTATATAGAGGAATATATTTAAATGAAAAGATTTTGTGTTGGGGTTTAGCTTTATAAAAGCATCAATGTCAGTTGAGGCCCCCATAGATTGATTTGATTTCCCAAGCATACAGATCACACTTACTATCACTGCTGGTCCCTTGCTCCTGTAAGAACTGCTGTCCTTCACTCCACTGTCTCTCCAGCAGCTGCTCTATACTTGTGACTGCCGAAGGAACGCTCTCTCCACCAACACTCCCCGACTGATCATAGCGAGCTGAAAAGCTGTTCAGAGGAGACCTAACATCAGAAGACAAAGATACAAAAGAAAAGATTTCAGATTAATACACAATCAGAATACACAATCAGAATGTACTTTTCTTTTTTGAATAATGTATGTTTATATATAAACAATGTGCATTGTATTATATTAAAATATCTGTTTCCCAAATATTGAATAATTCACTTTGTGTGAAGGAGCAGGCAGGTGTAATTGAGGACTGAAATATCAGATAAGATTGACTGTGAGGAAGGTTTTTTTTTATTTTGATGTGCACAGCAAGCGTCCGCTCTATAATCCACAGAACTGGGCAAAAAGCCTGCATTTGGCCAAAATTGCTGCAAAGAATGGCTTTGCATTCACCGACAATTTGGTACCTGCCAGTTACTAATAGAATTAAATAACCCCGAATTTCGCTGGCATTACACTGTTCACCGGCTGATGGCAAGTCACCTGCGCTTATAATGACTTCTACGAACAACAAGGTGACAGGAATTTTTTTTTTTACATCCTCCATAAAACATTGCGGTTAATTTACTAAAACTGGAGAGTGCAAAATCTGGTGCCCCTGTGCATGGTAGCCAATCAGCTTCTAACTTCTGCTTGTTCAATTAACAATAAAACCTGGAAGCTGATTGGTTTGTATGATGAGCTGCACCAGATTTTGCACTTTCCAGTTTTAGTAAATTAATCCCAATAAGTCTCTTCTTTCTGTAGAAGAGGAAACGATTCTTAAATACCAAAAAAAACAAAAGGAATTACACAAACCCCTTCCCGCTGAGAGTTCACACATACAAGGCCTCCTGAAAAGGGGTCTTCTGTGGGGCCACATATGTGCATGCCTGTGTATGTACTGGGAGCATGCTGCACACTCAGTCACACAGCTCTGGGTCTCTCACAAAAGACTGGGAAGACTGGTTCACAATCACTGTGATAGCGTGTGATTGGCTATTACACTGATTAGCCACTGTACATCCCTCCCCTGTACTCTCTCCTCTTGAATAGATAAAAGGATACATTTGGAGGAATTTATCATAACAAGAGCAACCAGAATCTGTAGCCTTTGTACATGGCAACCAATCAGATTCTATCTTTAGCTGGTTCATTTAAGCGTTGAAAACGAAAGCTAGAAGGTGATTGGGTGCCAGGCACAGCTGTCCCAGATTTTGTCTGCTCTAGTTTTTATAAATTCCCCTCATAGTTTTTTCTCCTTGCTAAAAAATAAGACTAAAAATATTTAAAAAAGCTAAATCAGGGCTTAATCTAGGTCAGTGTTGGGGTGTTTTAGGTAGGATAAAAAAAAAAAGCAAAAAAAAGAAGAGCAAAATGCACAATATTGTTTCTGCTAGGGCTGCACCGATACCGCTTGAGTACCGGATAAAGTTATCGATACCTTTGCGGTGTGATTGGCAGCCATACAAAATGAATGGGCTCAAATCACATGTGATTTGAACAGGAATGCAGTGCGATTCCTGTCAGAATAACATTAAATTTTCCCCACGGCTCATGTGTGTGAACCCAGTATCTGTTAAATAGCTCACTGGTTGTTTTTCAAATAACAGTAAGAATATTTACCTTTTCCCCCCTGCAGCTGAAAGCTCTCAGGTTCATTTCCTGTAATCGCGTGACAACGCTGCTTACTCACTCAGCTTTCACACCGAGCCGCCTATAGCATGGGCGGTAAAACTATCGTATATGGGGAGCATTTCGGCCGCTAGCGGGGAGCTTTTACCCCCCCGCTAGCGTCCGAGAAAGGGCAAAAACCGCCCGCAATACGCCACAATAGCAGCGATTTGCCGCCAGTATTACAGCGCTGCCCCATTGATTTCAATGGGGAGCAGCGGTGGAGGAGCGATAAAACACACCGCTCCTTCACCGCTCCAAAAAAGCTGCTGGCAGGACTTTTTGCGACGTCCTGCCAGCGCACCGCTCCAGTGTGAAAGCCTGAGGGCTTTCACACTGCAGACAATGGAGCAGCAGTTTGAGGGCGGATTGCAGGTGCTATTTCTAAAGCTATAGCGCCTGCAAAACGCCCTCGGTGTGAAAGGGGTTTAAATGCCTCCGTTGTCCCCTTTTGCGGTTTTCCACTCTGTACAGACTACAACGTGCCGTTGTGACATCATTGGGGAAGTTGCTATTTCATCCATGAAAAGCCCCAGCATCTCAATATTCAGAGAAGTCCTGCCAAGGCTCCGCCCACTCCCCCATTGATCTGTGATGCCCCGCCCACTCCCACCTATCTCTCTAGAGCCTGTTCCCACCTGCTTGGCCTCTGACATTCACATACCTCGGACCGTGCTGACTTTGTTTTACATAACACAGTGTTATTGATTGGCTATTGATTGGCAGATGGCCGTGTGTTATGTATAATAGACTGGGCATGATACAAGGCATAAGGAGTCATGGGAACTGTAGTTCCCTTTAGGAGATGCAGAAGCTAGCACAGTGAAAGGAAAGGAAATGCTAGCTCTGCTTAACTCCTCTCTGCTGAACTCCTCCCCTATATCACTAGCATTATCAAGCAGATAATGGTTGGGGGATTAGAGACCACAATTGCATCTAAAATGGTAGGAAAAGCATAATCTCTGAGGGGTTTATATAAAGGTTTATTACATGAGCATGCTGCCTTTAGTTGTACTTTAAAGTTGTACTTTAAAGTGATTGTAAAGTCTCATGTTTTTTATTCTTATTTTTATTTTTTAAAGATTTTAACAAACAGGTTATACTTACCTCCTATGTGCAGTGGTTTGCACAGAGCAGCCATGATTCGCCTCTTCTCAGGTCCCTCCATCCTGTCGAGTGCCCCCACAGCAAGCAGCTTGCTATGGGGGCACCCGAGTCAAGCTGCAACTCTGTGTCCATTCAGACACAGAGCTGCCAACGGCCCGCCCCTCTCTTCCGATTGGCTGACTGACTGACAACCGAGGGAGCCAATGGCGCCACTGTTGTGACTCAGACAATCAGGAGGGAGAGTCAGGGATGGCCGAGGGACTTGTGGACATCGCAGGACAGAGGGGGGGCTCACGTAAATTTCAGGGGGTACTGGGGAGGCTGCTACACACAGAAGGCTCATCTTAATGCATAGAATGCATTAAGATAAAAAACCTTCTGCCTTTACAACTCCTTTAAGCCTGGTACACATGGTAAGATATACTAACGATGGGATGTTAGTACAGCGATCTCCCACCCCCTGAGATCGCTGATCAATGCCAATGGGCTGCTGGTTTTCCAGCAAGCTCATTCAACAGAAGGTGGCCATGAGATTGGCTTCTGTCAAATAAGGACCCGTACACACAGGACGAATGCCAGCTGGTATCTACTGTACCAGCTGATTTCAGCTGAGATTTGGCCCATGTGTACGGGGCTTTAGGTTGCCTCCCTTCTGGATGAAGGGGCCATGGAGGCACCTTTTCGACAGCAGCACTTTGATGGACTAACAAATTAAAGACAAATTTCAGCTCAAGAGTCTTTAATGAGATACAGCAACAGTTCTTTTCCTTTTTGAGATAAAGATTTTACATACATAAATAAAACTGCCCATTGTAAGCACCCCTTTCAGTTGCAAGTGGTTTGTCTTAAACCTCTATTTGCCACTAATGCTGAACAGCTTGGTCTGTTAGAGGAAGTTGAAAAAGAACAGACTGACTGGCTGGATCACCAGGTGAAAATAAAATAAAAAATAAAAAAAAGATGCTTATTAAAAAAAAGAAAAGAAAAAAAAAAAAAAAAAAAGAAGAATGCAGCCATCAGATTTAAGAATTAAGCAGAAATCGAATATTTTGTTTTGGGTTTATTACCGCTGTAACATTAACTTGTGTTCGGAAGAGTCTAAATATACGGCAACTGTTGTAATTCATTGATGTTTTTAGGATTTGCAGTGCAGCCGTCGGAGCGTCACATAACCAAAATCAATCCTTGTTTAAAAACAACAAAAAGTCAAGATAAGCATCTGATGACAATTATCCTTCAGATGTGATGACATTCTGTTTAATAACCAATATCCCAACAATTACAAAACAGGATCATTTGTCGCGTACAATTTAACATCAAAGATCCACACAAAGCAAAGAACATGAAAGAAAGAGAAACAAGCAAAATCTTACAGCAACACAAACCTTAACTGTGTGAAAGAATGTGGACTGCGGATTGATTTCCAGCACGCAAGGCTGATAATTGTCTGCCAACTGACATTACCATACATGCAAAACACAGCTTCAACACTGCAAACATGGCTTGGCGGAGAGCAGGTGTCCCCTCGCTGTGCATCACCTAATGGGCGCAGGGACCGGCCCCCGTCTCCCCAGCGAGATACAATTTCCCTAAAAAATGTATACGGGATTAAAAAGCTGTGATCAGTCTTTCAACTGTCAGCCGATCTCCTTCACAGGAGAATCCCCATATTGAAAAACAAATGCAAAGTATTCTCCCTGGGACGGCTAGTCAGTCTGACTTATGATCGCAGGCCGGCTACCAGGAATCCGGGGCCCTCAAATGAATTGCTGGGACCGTGATGGACGAGCACTTCTAAGGAGAGAGAATTCACATCCACGGGGGAAGAGGCTCGAGTTGCTGAATAGGGAGTACTCTATTTTCACAGTCCTACCCCCACCTCTTAAACTTATTTATTTGATTAATTACCCCATTGATGGAGAAAACATACACAGTAAGCTTAAAGTGTCCCCACCACTCCAAATATTCTAACATTAGTACTGCTGTCACACATGTAGAAAATGTTCAGGAGGAGAAAAGAGCATATTTATAATAATCAGATGGAAGGACTTGACAGCAGAAAGTAAATGAGCGGCCCATGTATACAGAGTGTTCTAGTGAGCCAAAAGGGTTTCACACCGTAGTGGAGGCAAATTAATGAAATTCTCGAAACGATAGTGACATACGAAATAGGAGAGGCCACCCATCATCGGACATCTCACGAGAACGGGTGGCGATAAATACGTTCATCTTCAAATGCATTGTGTCTTCATCAGGACCCACCAAGATCTTTGTCTGGCCAACAGACTTAAAGAGATATTAAAGTCTTGGCATTTTTTTGATTAAAAACAACAAACCTGCCCCCATCCTCTTCTCATGTCCCTCTTCTGTGCTCCTGGCCCCTCCCTCCTGCTCCCACAGATAGCAGCTTGCTATGGGCCGGTGCCCTGTTGCATCCATTTAGACACAAAGTCACGGCTCGCCCCCCCCCCCCCGATCTCCTCATTGGCTCACCAACTTTGATCGACTGCAGCGGGAGCCAATAGCTGCTGTCTTAACCAATGAGGGGGGAGAGTCCTGGACAACTAAGTTTCTCGTGCACATCGCTGGATCGAGAGGGAGCTCATGTAAGTATTAGGGGGGCTGCTGCACACAGAAGATAAAAACCTTCTGCCTTTACAATCACTTTAAGCCAGCCATAGACGGTTTGAATCTCAGCCAGTTCAACAGGAACCGACCCGAGATTCGAATCATGTATGGGCAAGGCTGAAGTGAAGTTATCGATCAACTTGCATACAACCAGCCTGCCGAATCTGACATGCAATTATCGCTAGTGGCTCACAGAGCTGCTAGCAATAATCACTGGGTTTACTTCCTCTTTGTTTCCCTGCAAAGGTAAAGCATAATGGGCTACTATACATCGCATAGCAGCCCATTATGTGTCACTTGCCTGATACAGGAGCCAGCGATGTCACCGCTGTCCCCTCTTCCACAGAGCATCCATCTTCATTCAGGGTATCGCGGCTCTGGCGCTGTGATTGGCCGGTGCCGCGATTACATCACTCCCACGCATGGGAGCCGCCACTAGCGGCATATTGCCATTAGCAGCGCATGCACCATAGACAGCAGGTAGGTTTAGGAGATATTTCTTGGACCTACAGGTAAGCCTTAATCCAGGCTAACTTGTAGGTCTAAGTGGTCTGTAAGGGTTTACAACCACTTTAGTGATTGTAAAGTCTTGTTTTTTTTTCCTATAAAAATAACAAACATGTTATACTTACCTGCTCTGTTGCAGTGGATTTGCACAGAGCAGCCCCGATCCTCATCTTCTCGCCTCTACTGTGATCCTGGCCCCTCCCCTCCTGTTCAGTGCCCCCACAGCAAGCAGCTTTCTATGGGGGCACCTGGGCTGAATCACAGCTCCCTGTGTCCATTCAGACACGGAGCCCCAACCCAGCCCTGCCCCCCCTCTTCCCTGATTGGCTAGCTGATTTTAATTGACAGTTTGGTCTCCCACAGTAAAAAAATAATGGAAATGCAATTATTTTAGTAAAAATAAACTGATAAAATACCTTTTCTCGTCAGCAGTATATAGCAGTCTTGTGACTTCTATCAGTGTTTGGTTAAAGCTTGTAGGAGGAGTTTTCATACTGCAATGAGCTCTCCCAAGTAAAAGAAAAAACTATAGAAATACACTCCAAACTGAGCATGTGCAGCCTGACTCCACTAACTGTCTTATCCGGACCGGTTTTGTGGAAGAGGGAGGATTTGTGCATTAAGGATCAAACAGCCTGTTTACACAATGCGCAGGATTAACCCATTAGGTTCCACAGTGAGTACAACAAGCATGCTTTACTGCATATACAGACTGATTTTACTGTTGTGGGTTTAGTAACACTTTAATTTCTTCTGATATTTTTGTCATTAGTTAAAATGTTATGCGTCTGTACTGATCGGGCTGCCTTGGTAAACAGACACTTTTTGCACATAAATATCATTTACTAGGAAACAGCCTGGATTAGTAAAAAGGTTTAATGCAAAGTCCCTTTTTTACTGCTGGATCTTCCTGCATTGTTCTAACAAGACCCCATGTATGATAATGTCTGAATACAGAGCTGTGTGTGTTGCGCAAATCAGCCAATGACAAGCTCCCTTTCTTGCTTCTGGTACATAAAAGCATAAATATCTGAGGTGAGCATGGCTCCCAAATACATGAACATTGGGCCTGATGTGCTCTTCTAGAAGAACCTGAAAATACTGTCCAGAGGTGGCGGAGCTATCTCTGGATGTGTTATTTGTTCATGTGAGGTCATCCATTGCTGAGTAAGCACGCTGCTCATCCTGCCTTCCATTACCTTTATTGGCTGCACAAGATGGATGCCCCAGACTAAGGCTAAACACTTGCCGCTCTTCAATTGTAGCTTGCCATTAATTGACAAAGTAACAAATTATTTGCTTTAAGCGCTGTGCATTTCATTTAGAGATGTCAATTAAACTGTTAAAAGCTTTACACACCGTTTTTGTTGCCTTTTGAGTGTTTTTATCTGGAAACACAAATTAACCAGTTACAGTCCAGGGCCTATTGACAGACTTTCCACCAATACCGTTGTCTGTGTCTGGGTTTGCTGTAAAGAAAAGGCAATGCTGACAAATGTACAGATTCCCAGTGCAGTCCCATATTTAGAGATATATCTCTGGAAACATGGATGTCTCAAGAACATACAAACTGCCAAATTCTTCAGCCCATGGACAGGTGGCGATAGTTACCTAATCTGGATAGACTTTGGTTCAGGACAGGCGAAATATCTCACATCTTTGGTAGTTAGCAGATGGCCACAAGTCAACTGGACAGGTTGGAAGACCATACCTGAGCCCCATTACTCTCCTTCAAGAAAAGTGGCACTGAAACACTTTTAGCCCCGGTACACAGTATTGCGACGCGGGTACCAGTGCGATCCCAGTGCCGGTACCCTCATCGCATCTCCCTCGCAGGCAGTTCACACTGCCCTCTGCGAATCACTGCGTGTGTCAATACAAAGTTAATGACACCCCCAGTTCCGTTCGCAGTGCGAACTGTAAATTCAGACAGGAATTGGATTGCGTGGGTGTGAACGCCCATGCAATCAGATTCCAGTACGGGAAAAAAAGGTTCCTACAGCATTTTCAAGCGAATCCAATGCGAGTTCAGCCATACAAACTAATGATGAATTCGCATTGCACATACAGTAAAACCTTGGACTGCTAGCCTCGTCCACCATCTGGAGGAAGGTGACTCGCTTGGTTGCCGCTACCAATCGCAGAAAGAAGGGATTTCACTCATTGAGAAAACCACAATCAGGTGACAGTTTGTGGAATTACTGTTGAGCTTCTGGGAACTTTGTTGAAATTATTCCTGAATCTTTGTGTCACTTACTACTGAACCCCGGGAATCTGTGTCCCATTAAGCCACAGCCAGTATTCAGTGCAATGAAAATCACATCCAAATTTTTCTGCAGCGCAGAGCACTTCACTTTTTTTCAGCTTCTGGGGCCAAATTTATGATCCTGCACACAGGCCCACTGCTTTCAGAAAATACCCCTGACCTGAGCTCATCATTGCACATCCATTCCAGATGCTTGTATGTGAGATCATATACAAGCACGTGGGCTGGAGGTGAGAGTTGGATCAGCAGGATGAACGTGTGAGGACAGGTAGAGGTGTCTCATCTCTGCTTCCTTTCACCACTCTGCATATCGCACATATAGATGAGAAGAGGGTACAGCAATGAAAATGAGCAGAGGGGGTTCAGAGATGGGACAGAAGAGCAGGAAGGTACAGCGGTGGGGCAGATGCGCAGGGAGGTTTAGTGCTTTTGTTATTTTTTATTTACAGCGCGATTGCTGTTTGTATTTCTCAAAGTCACACGCGAGAGTGGGTTGTGCTGCTTTTTACCATCTGCTCATGGGACTCTGCATATCGCACAGTGTGATTTACATTTGTTGTTTGTTGCATGATTTGCAATAGATAATATAAAAAATATAGTAAGGCTTTCTGTCTGGTCTTGTATAACCCGCTAAAGAATGAGAGAATTTGCGTATCTGTAGATTTCCAGGTATTAATGGCAGTAAGGTTCAGCTCGTGGTAGGAGAACATATATTTTGAAATGAGAAAGTTCTGTCATGGAGGTGTGTAAATGTGTTATTCTGTATTTCAGTTGTTTTGTTTGTACTCACGTTGTCGCCGCTGGTCACGCGGTAGTATGGTCGAGCAGAAGGCCGTGACCTGCGAAAGTAGCATGGTGTTGGGGTTTGGTGGGTGGTGGGGTGGGTGGTGTGTTTTATGGGTTTGTGTTTTTGCTTAGCATTTTATGTTGTTTGTTTTATTTTATATTTATTTTTTTAATTTTTTTGTTTTTTATTTAATGTTCCAATTCTTCGCCATTTTAAGAGCACGAGCAAATGCCTTATGCAGAGGGCGTGTCCTTGAACCTGCATATCCCCACTGTCCCGAGCCAGTGAGACTATATAGGCTTGTCTTTCAGACACTGGTGTGCGATTGGATGGCAATTTGCTTTATGTTTTAGCTCGGCGCAGATCTCAGTGTGTTCCGGCTAGGACTCCTTGTAAAAAGAAGCGTGAGCTAGGGGCACTTTGCCATGGCGGTGTGTACAGCGCCATCAGAATATTCAATGGGGCTTATTAAAGTGGTGTAAAGCGCTTTTAGGTGGCTCTACTACATTAGCTTGCTAAGATCGTGTGTATGTTGCAGGACTTTGTTGTGTGTTTTTTACAGTGCCAGGGGAGAGGCTCTTATTATCAGTTGTCTATTTTAGTGCTTTATGCGGATTCTCGTCTTAGAAGACGCGTGCTACTGTAGTAGGTGAGAAAGCAGCTTCTTTACACAGAATCAGTGCTTTTTATAGCTACTGATCGCTTTGAATTAGTAATGATCTATTGCCAAAAGGTGTCTCAAAAGTGTTAGGACATGGAGAAATAAATTAAGGTCTTTTACTACGTCGCAAAAAGATATGTTGGTTTCGGACCAGTTGTATCGTATATTTAGATAAAAGAAATGCGTGTGATGATATTGTACTGAAGATGTACTGAAATTCGTTCGAATTCTTTAATAAGTAGAAATTCTGTGAGATTAGAGAAGTAAAAGTTGGAAATTGAGTTATAAGTGCGGTAATATGTAAGTGTTGGTGTTAGTCTCATAGATGAGAGGAAGACAGTACGAAATCGCAGCTACGCAAATATCGAATGTCAATTATCAAGTTACGAATGCGTTCGGAAGACTCGGTTACGATTTGGAAGTACGAGTAGGTTAGAATGCAGTCTGTACAGCTATGAGTCGGAATTTCGATACATTTGAACTCTGCATATCGCACATATAGATGAGAAGAGGGTACAGCAATGAAAATGAGCAGAGGGGGTTCAGAGATGGGACAGAAGAGCAGGGAGGTACAGTGCTGGAAGAGATTAGAATGGGCTTCAGCAGTGGGACAGAAGAGCAGGGGGGTTCAGTGCTGGGGCAGATGAGATGGGGGTTCAGTGGTGGGACAAAAAAGCAGGGAGGGAGTAGAGCAGTGGGGCAGATGTGAAAGGAGGTGTATTGGCGGGACAAATGAGCAGATGGGTCCAGTGTTTGGACAGATGAGAAGGGGGTTCAGCGGTGGGACAGAAAAGCAGAGGGGGTTACAGTGGTGGGACAGATGAGCAGAAGGGGGGGTTCAGTGTTGAGGCAGATGAAAAGGGGGTTACAGTGGTGGGAAAGGTGAGCAGGGGGGTACAGCGGTTGGGCAGAAAAGTACAGTGGCGGGGCAAAGGAGAAATGAGGTACATTGGTGGGACAGATGTGCAGGACGTACAGTGGTGGGGCAGATGTGCAGGAGGTACAGTGGTGGGGCAGATGAGCAGAAAAGTTTAGTGTTCGAACAGATGAGAAGATGGTTCAGTGGTGAGACAGAAGAGCATAGGAGTACGGCGGTGGAGCAGATGTGCAGGGAGGTACAGTGGTGGGGGCAAATGAGAAAGGGGGGACATTGGTGGGGCAGATGAGCAGGGTGGTACAAGGGTGGGGCAGATGTGCAGGGTGGTACAAGGGTGGGGCAGATGTGCAGGGTGGTACAAGGGTGGGGCAGATGTGCAGGGTGGTACAAGGGTGGGGCAGATGTGCAGGGTGGTACAAGGGTGGGGCAGATGTGCAGGGTGGTACAAGGGTGGGGCAGATGTGCAGGGTGGTACAAGGGTGGGGCAGATGTGCAGGGTGGTACAAGGGTGGGGCAGATGTGCAGGGTGGTACAAGGGTGGGGCAGATGTGCAGGGTGGTACAAGGGTGGGGCAGATGAGCAGGGGGGACAGTGATCTGAAGTGTGGAGTTGCAGGAATTGGGGCTGATCTGAGGTGTGAGTGCAGGATGTCAATTTCTCACTACTAAAGTAATTAACAGCATTTACTTTATAAAAAATACTTTTCGTGATTAAGAGTGTAAAGTTGACATTTTTTTGTTATAAAATCTGCACGCTCCATTTCTTTGAAAATATTTTTTGGCACACTGTGCTCAAACGGTTGCCTACCCCTGGCCTATCATTTCTATTTTAAACTGAATGGATTATTTACAATCACAAGGGGCAGCAATAGACGCCAATCAGGTGTGCTGCATGCATATGAGCAGACATTGAAAATGCTGACGGGGAGGGTGACAAAAAGATAATCTTACTGTCCAATCACAAGCTGGGGACAAGAAAGTGATTAAGTTTTATTGGTTAACTGGAGCACAAAAAAATAAAATAAAATAAAATAAATCAGGTCAGCAACTTGGCTGTGCTGTCTGGGGTTGTACAAGGACTGGACGAATAGAATAACAAACCCACTGGCAGGTAATACTGCTTCAATGCTTGGAGTTCATAAACATGTATTCCCAGAACACTATAGGTTACAGCACAGCAGAAGTATTCATATTTTATTTTTTCTTTGAATGAAACCTTGAATTAGGCAAAAGCCACAGCTAGGACTTTGTTTTGGGTGTAAATGCCAGCTTTAGCTATTGTTCTCTGTAAGTGACAGGCTTTGGTCAAATGGCTGTAAAGAGATAGTATCTCAAAACCTGGAAATATTTCCACTGCTACAAAATAAAAAATGTATGCACACTGAGGCTGATTTACCAACCGATTTAAACAGTTCACACAAACAAAATTTGTGAAAATGCACTTCAATTATCTAATATGAAAAGCAAATCCTCACTTCATTTAGTAAATCAGTGTCACCATTATATTTCTACCTGACAAAAAAAAAAAATGGTATTTTAGTCGGAACCAAAATAAAAAATATGTCCAACATCATTTAACATCAGATGGTACAGAAACCTATGGCACTCATGCAATAAGCACTAGCAAGAGCTCAAATATCCCCTTTCTTAATAGTAAATGTGAGCTGGTCCCATCACTGTCAGCATTCTGACAGATAGAAAAAAGAAGAGGTAAAAAACCTAATTAGGCACAAAGAAAGATGATTGAACTTAACTAAATATAAATTCATCTAAAAATAAGAGGTGCCAGAGGCACAATGGTATAGGATTTGCGACCTATTAAAAGACAACTAATATCAAAACACGGTAAGGCGACCAATGGGAAGCGCTTTTTCATTGTTCTGAGCGCTGTAAACTAATGAAATGTGACTGGTTTCTATCAGTAATTGCATCACTGCTCTTTGCACTCTTTGTCTTTCTTTTAGCCAACGATTAAATATCATTCTAAAATGAATTCATCCCCCCTCACAGAATCCCAGCAGCCGCTCCCCGCCTTGCCCAGACTGTCAGCTTTTCTCGTCTTTATTGTTCCTTGAAATGTCAACAAAATCACTGACCTCCGATGAGAGGTTTGCTCATTTCATAGTGTTTGATGCTGTGGAAAGAATACTCACCGCGGAGATAGGCTTCCTCTAGGGGAGGTTCCCCTCAGAGCCAGACTGCGCCCATTGTCTCCTAGATCTTGGTCTGTTAAGAAACAGGTCATAAGACACAGACATATTAGTACAAGGTGACTGTTTATATGGCAAGTACTAACATTAGTATTATCACTCAGGTCTGGATGCAGGAAGGACCACCTTTGTCACTAAAGGTTTACATCTAAAGCAGGCTGCCCTTTGGTTCATTATCCAATCACATTTTGTTTTGTATGCAGTTAAAGTGGTTGTAAACCCTCTCAAATACCCAAAGAGGGGACTATCCTCAGGTGATACACAGAGATCAAACAAATCCTCCTACAAAAGGTTTTTCTTTTTTATCTGCACTCTTCTCTTCCCTACACCCCTTCAAAAAGGCAGAACCGTGTTAAAATCCTTCAGCATCACTTAGTATCACAGAGGGGGGCGGAGAGCTGCAGTCACACTGTGTGAGAGCCGATTGGAGGAAAGGCACACACCCCTATCCACAGCCAACAGGAGCGAAGGTAGGATACAGAGCTGTGTTGTGAATGGACAAGCTTTGTGCTGAGCTCCCGCCCCATCACAAATGTATCTCATGTGCCAAGAAAAGTTCTCAGAAGGGACTCGTGCTGATAACAGAGGAACGAAGCACCAGAGAGAAAGGACACTAAAGCCCCTTTCACACCAGCGGATATATTGATTCCACCTGTCGGTTTTTCAGGCAGGCCCGATGGGACCACCCATTGTTCTCTATGGGCGGTGGGTGTCAGGGGGGCATCCGATCCGACAAAATCCGCTAAAAATAGATTCTCCATCTGCGAATGTCATCGGATTGGATGGAAAAGGACATGCAGTTTGTTTCCATCTGACCGCTTCATAGAGGAGAGTGGACTGTGTGCGTTCTGCATAGTGGAGCGAACACTATTTAAAACATTTAATCCCTTTTCAAGATTAAAGAAATAAAAATATATATAAAAATAAAAAAAAATGTATAAATAAATGTGTATGTGTATATATATTATATATTACTGTGACAATTTATTTATTGTTTTTAATATTTGCTTGCAGTTCTGCTTTGAAACAAAACCCTGGCTACTGAAATTCTTTACGTCAGGAGAAAGTGTAAAGATGATCTCAATCAACTAGAACACAGCACATATTGTATTCTGTAATTTCACCAGTAAAAAGTAGTAAATAATGAGACACACAATTTGATGAAAGAAGGATTAAAGGTGAAATTTACATTAAACATAAATAATTTTTTTTTTCATTTGTAGGTGTCTTTTACTCATGCTTTACCCATTTAGAGCAATTTGTCTTGAAATCGAGTGAAATGACCCAATTTTACATAAACTATGTGTTGCCAATTAATAATTCCCAGCTCCTACTGAGCCGGGGACTTTGACATCACAAAGCTTTTTATGCGGCTCACAGCAGGCTGGCTGGAGCGTGTGATCTGGATTTCCTCAATGTAAGCTACATCCGAAAATGTTACAAACAACGGCAAAATGAAATACGCAAAGTACGGGCAGTGTAAACATGACAGAAGCATGGCGATGATGGACTGCCAGGAGTCACTTTACCCCCCTGTACAACCGACATGAGTTTACCCACACAGAGATAATATCCAGTAATGATGGCCACAATTGCTTGGCTGCTAACAGCTGAGAAGTCCGGTTAGCTGAATATGTAATTACAAGTTAGAGTTACCCTTTTATTTCTTCTTGTTGTTCTGTATTTTTGTTCTCTCCTGTTATTTGTTTTAATGTCCCAGTACAAGGGCTTACACAAGAGTGTTTAGTCAGCTATGTCACAGGGCATGGTGACCTGTACAATTGGATATAGCCTTGTATGAAATCATATTGTCATCTGTTTGCTTTGGAAAACACCCCCTTTAAAAAGTGTATAAATACCGCTAATAAAAGCTTTTGAGAGCCTGGGTCTTTAAGCTCGGAGCCGACACGGAGATCTGTGTGTCTGTGTCTTACTCCATAATGTAAGCTTAACAATTGGAACGCGGCAATGTAAACTGGTATCAGTGGCCCCTTGGCAAGCCACACCTAACATTTTTTGGCGCCCGAATAGCGACTTACCAATGATGCTACAGGAAGAGGAAGAACAAAGTTGACGGAACAAAAAGGACGGGCATTCAGGGAACCACAGACCAAAAACTGTACAGGTAAGAAAAAGCTTTATTTTTCTTATAATGCTCTGTACTCCCCTGATTTTTGCCTAAACGTTCTGTCAGCTGTTGATCTCCAGGAATTGTGTACCAACTTCCGTAAGCGGTGGGTTTAGAACCAATACACATTCGGTTTATATTGCTGTAATTATGTGTTATCTGTTAAGTTGTCCGTTTGTCTGTGGAACAAGTGAATGAGCCTTGTTAAGGATGGTATGAGTTAGAAGGGGATTGCCGAACTAAGCAACGGAACGCGCCCTTTCGGGGGGGTCTGACGCTTATGCTTAACCTCACATCTAACTCATAAACCATAAGACGGGTTGAAAGTATAAGCCCTGGCTGCTCCATAAAGCAGGGATAAGAATGTATGAGAGGGATCCCAAATACAGGGGGGAATAAGGTCTCCATAAAGTCCGGAGATCTAGTTGGGTATCTGGCCGCACAAAGGAATGCTTGTGTATGTTGTAGCCGTCAGTCTGGTCATATTGTTTGTCAGTTGGCTAGCATATAAAGTTATTCAGTTTCAGAAGAAATATCCAGGAGAGATATTTAGTATTCTAGCACCCTAGGAGGAAGGCAACGAGAAACTGGTGTAGGGTCCCCAAAGGAGGTCAGTCTGAAGATCTGGCCATAGTTTTGGGGCATATTGTCAGTATTCCAATAAGCTACCTAGGCACGGGATTAGAATGGGTCACAAGCAAACCAAACCCCGACAAGGTCAAGATAGAAAGGGAGCAGCAGACTTAGAAAAGACAGACAAGGGGAAGTGTTGGAGTCTTATATGTTTAATATGTCTTATATGTTGTATATATGTTTCATATCATCCGGAGGGGATGGTACCGCTGCCTTAACTATAGGTGACAAACTGCAAAAATATAGAAATGTGTAATTTGATCCAATGTTTAGAATAAGAACCTGAGGCACTTAACCAGATTTCACCAGCATTAGAGCAGCTACTGGCATCTTTTCCAGATGTTGATGTTGGGCTTCTGCCCATTCCTCCAGTGACACTGGAATTGATACCCGGAGCAGTGCTCCCCCGACCAAAAACAGTATCCACTTAGTGCGCCTCAGGAGGCAGCTATAGAAACCCAAGTACAGTCATTACTTAAAAGTAGAGCCCTGAGGGAAGTAAAATCGCCCGCAAATATTCCTCTGTACCTAGTTAAAAGAAATCAGTGGACGGTGGTCCAATTAAGTATAGGATGGTACAGGACCTTAAGGGCAGTAAACAAAATACTAGTGCCGAACCCGCATACCTTAGTATCCCAGATACCTTTAAATAGCATGTGTTTCACAGTGATAGGTTTAGCCACAGAGGCTTTCTTTTCTGTGCCACTAGCAGAATAATGTCAATTATGGTTTGCATTTTACAATATGTGAATGATTTATTGTTATGTTGCCCCAATGAGAAAAATATGTATAGACAGTACCCTCAATCTTTTACAGGTTTTAACAACAAAGGGTTGTTAGGGGTTAAATAAGAAAAAGTTAAGTTTTTCTTTTCTCTCTCTGTCACTGAATAAACAGAAAGGGTGCGCGTAATAGAGAGAGTGTTGCAACCACAAAGGTCTAAAGGTTTTAGGTATTGTGTCATATTGCAGAGAGTGGATGCCTCAGATTGCTACACATTGTATGAATTGTGTAAAAACCGTACATATGTGAACTTACTGAAAGCATCCAGGAATAAAACAGTCATTGATTTCTGCACCAATTTCAATTTAGGTACCTATTTGCCTCTTCAGTCAACAGGTTTGGCAGAGGGGGGGATAGTAGTGAAAAATGGTACTGATACCCTTCAATCTGAGGGTGTATCTGATCATGATTGCTGATATCTGGCAGCAGCAGGTACACCAGTAAAGCAAAGGAATAAAAAGAGTTTTAGATAACGGAAAAAAATAAAAAAAATAAAAAAAAAAAGTCAAAAAGGTGGCCATAATGAAGATAGCGGCACACACGAATGCAAAAACAATTGAAGAAAAAGGAAATACATTTGCAGATTTAACTGCAAGACAAGCAGCTCTAAAGGAGGTAAGCCCTGAGACTGTAGCAGCAGTACAGGTAAGTAGCCCAGAACCAACATGGCAGAAGCTGAGTAGGTTACAGGAACAAGCAGAGGTGAGCGAAAAGGATAGGTGGGTCAAAATGGGAGCAGCGCCAGACCCTGACCAAGTATGGAGAGGGGGGGACAAGGTTTGTCCACCAGCTTCTCTGTACCCGGCAATGGCGGCAGCAGTTCACCTTCCCACGCATATCAGCTCCAATTCTATGTATAGGATTGTGAGCCAGAGATGGCTCGCCCCTGGATTCAGCAGCATTGCCAGAAACTACTGTGCAGCCTGCCAAATCTGTCTCCTGAATAGCCCAGGACAGAAAGTTAAAACAGCCCAGAGACATCAGGCACAGTACCCCTTTCAGAGACTGCAAATTGACTATATACAAGTGCCTAAGAGCGGCCCTTTTGAGTTTGTTCTCGTGTGTATCGATCTGTTTTCCGTTTTAGGCCGAAAGTTACCCTGTTAAATCAGCCACAGCCAAAGCCACAGCCAAGAAACTGATCACTGAGTTAATACCTAGGTTTGGTCTCCCCGAAACTATAGAATCAGATAGGGGGAACACATTTCACGGGAGAAATCATGCAGAATGTGAGGGCAATGTTAGGGGTCCAGCAAAGTTTTCACACCCCTTATCATCCTCAAAGTTCAGGGTCAGTAGAAAGAGTAAATGGAACAATAAAATTAAAAATATAGATGCAAGAATTGGGGAAGCCATGGCCAGAATGTTTTACCTTTGGCTCTGTTTTCCATCCGATACACTCCCACAGGGAAGACAGGACTGTCTCCTTGTGAGATACTTTTTGGGAGTGCACCTGGGTTAGGTTTATATTTTCCATAGAGTATGCAATTACAATGTGATAAGCTTGACTGCATATGTGATACAATTACAACAGTATCTAACTAAGATCCACAGAGATGTGTATTCTTCCATTCCAGATCCTGACTCTGTAGCAGGTACTTACTTATTAAATCCTGGAGATTGGGTCTATGTAAAGAAACATACTAGAAAGACTTTGGAACTACGGTTTGAGGACCATACCAAGTGCTGTTGACCACCCCAACCTCAGTAAAATTGGAAGGAAAGACCACTTGGATCTACGCATCACATTGTAGAAAAAGTCCGGAACAAGCCACAGAATGATAAACTTTTTAGATACAATAACAGTACTAGAATGTCTTTTAGGATGTATTTATGCTTTCACTCCTGGTATAGATGTGACAACTCATGAGAACAATACAGACCTAACATGGGTAGGCTTTGGGCCTAAGGATGGGACACGGTCGTATAGTGTAGGAAGTATTGTTGTATCAGGACATGAGAGCCCCTTTTATGTAAAAGATAATGACTATTACCCACGTTCACCCGTAGTATTTGTAAAAGCCAGACCACCGGCACTAGTAAACATATCCTTTCACTGGAGGGAAAATTTACCATGGCCTTATAACTACACACCACATAAGTGTCATAAATTAGGTCCATTAGAAACATGGAAAGAAGTTTCATGGAAATAGGACCACAACACATTTGTTTAGTAACTAATGACAACGACACCATGAGGAGTCTAAATAGAACAGCTCCTTTTTCAGGGTGTATAATGAATGTTAAAGTATTTAAATGGTTAAATGACACTTTCATTTTTGAATCAGATGCTGATAAAACATTTAATAGGGAATGGGCGGTAGATAATCTTACTGACACCACACCTTTTGTAATATCATTAGAACCCCTATTGCAAGTTTTAAAAGAATCGGAAATACTTAGGAAATACATAGAAACACACGAACATACCCTTCAAAACAACCTATTATCCGCAATTATTGATAAGGGAAAGCTTATTCATCTATCTTCACAAATCAAGGAAGAGACCACCCGCCACTGGTATGATGTTTTCAGTGGATGGTCTCCTACTGCAACCAAAACATTCAGTTGGATATTTAGTCCTATATGGATACTCATACTTGGTTTAGCTATAGTGACAGTTATTAATTGCTGCATATATGCTAGGATAAAAAGGAGAGTCAAAAGACTGAAGAGAAGGTTCTCTACGGAATGGTAAATGGGTTGACATCGTCCTCCTCTCCGATTCTCTTCACTTCTGGGATGCTGGTATGGAACTGGGGGATGAGAACTCAGTTCTCCTCTGACAACTCGCGGTCAGGGATAGTACCTGAGGAAGTACTAGCTAGAACCCACTTTTGAGGATCCAGAGTTGGGAGGAGCATGATGTCAAAGGGGGAAATGAGAAGTCCGGTTAGCTGAATATGTAATTACAAGTTAGAGTTACCCTTTTATTTCTTCTTGTTGTTCTGTATTTTTGTTCTCTCCTGTTATTTGTTTTAATGTCCCAGTACAAGGGCTTACACAAGAGTGTTTAGTCAGCTATGTCACAGGGCATGGTGACCTGTACAATTGGATATAGCCTTGTATGAAATCATATTGTCATCTGTTTGCTTTGGAAAACACCCCCTTTAAAAAGTGTATAAATACCGCTAATAAAAGCTTTTGAGAGCCTGGGTCTTTAAGCTCGGAGCCGACACGGAGATCTGTGTGTCTGTGTCTTACTCCATAATGTAAGCTTAACAATTGGAACGCGGCAATGTAAACTGGTATCAGTGGCCCCTTGGCAAGCCACACCTAACACAGCCTAAACCAGTACCTAAAGAAAGGTGGCAGGGAGGTATTAGCTATGTAAAATTGTGTGTTCATTAGAAATATATAACAAATACAGACCTAAAATAAGATTATTACAATACTACTTAAAGCTGCAATTATTTTTCCTGGTCTAATGTATATATTGCACATTTACATTTTTTACAATTTTATTTAACCACTTGCCCCCAGTAGTTTTACTGCGAGCGGGCGGCAGCTACAGGCCAGACGACGTACCTGTACATCACCTGGCACATGCGCACTGGTGCCCCCCACACCAGTCATATGATGACACTATACTGCACTGGTGACAGTATGTAAAAAAAAAAATTGTAAAAAAAAAAGCCCAAATTTTATTTAATTTCTTCCTTTTTTAAAGAAAATTGTGACAAAAATATTACAACTTCAAAAAACTTGCCATGCCTCTTACTAAACACCTTGGACTGTCTAATTTCCAAAAAGGTTTTTTGGAGCATATTTGCACTGTCCTGGCATTTTAAGGGCATCAAGAAATGGGATAAGCCATCAGTACATCAGGATTGATCAATTTTCAAATATATATACCATAGTTTGTAGACGCTATAACTTTTCACACAAACCAATTAATACACACGTTTTGGAATAGGTTTTTTTTTTTACCAAAGACATCTAGCAGAATACATTTTGGCCTAAACGTATGAAGAAATTCGATTTTGTGGGATATATTTTTTACATAAAGTAGAAAACATTGTGTTTCTTTTCAAAATTGTCACTCTTGGTGTTGGTGATCAAATACCACCAAAAGAAATCCCCATATGTGTGAAAAAAAAATTGTATAAAATTTAGTTTGGGTACAGTTTTGCACGACCGCGGAATTCCCAGTTAAAGTAGCGCAGTGCTGAATAGCAAAAAATGCTTTGGTCATAAAGGGGGTAAAACCTTCCGGAGGTCAAGTGGTTAAATTACCCCTTTTCCATCTTTGAAGTTTCTTTACAGCTGCTGTCATCCTGTCACTGCTGGCACATTTACTGTATGTCATGGGTGACCTGTATGCCAAAAAGCTCAGATTTTGCTCCAACCTGACTGCAACTGCCAGTTATGTACAGTGCAGCTCACTCCTGCACCAGGAGAAACGCCAATGCTCCAAAACGTTGCATTTCCGATTATTATCTTAATTTGCAGCATACAAATGGTTAGCGTCTGCTGTTTGACTCTTGCATTCACTCATATATGTTGTACTCTTTGTTAGCAGTGTCCATGAAGGGTCTACTGCTGTAAATGTACTTTTTTGCTAATGGGGTTCCATGTTGAACATCATTATCATATGGGTTTGATTGAATATGTACCCTCGTCATAGTATCCTGTGGAGACTTGCTTTGTAAAATTGCAATCAATTTCAGTGTGCTGGCTCATCCTTTACATTTTATGGTTGTACACGTTCTGAAAAGCAGGAGACAGACTTTCCAGACTAATTTTTTCTGCTCTCTTCTTTATGTTGATATGTGTGCAGACTGTTTATTTTTATAATCAGTTAATGTGTTATTAAACCCCAATAAAATAATTTATATAGTGCTGCAGATCTCAGCACTTACCATGCTTGCATACCCGCTTTTTTTTTTATAAGCTTGTGGTTGCTTTTAACGCTTTCTATCAAAATTATCCCAAAGAAGCAGTCAGTCCTATTGTGAAACGCGTTGATCCACTATGTCATTATCTGCATCTATGTGCTCAACACACTGTCAGCGATATGGCATGTGATGTATTTTGATGTACAATTTTAATGTGTTTTAACCATTTTAATAAAGATGATACATTTTTTAACAGTAGTACTTTGTTGTTTACTCCTGATATAGCACAATTAAAAGGCCCATAACACTTCGTTTTTCCTACTCCAAATTTGTGGAATTTGGTAAAATCTTAATGAAAATGGTTTCTCTCAAAATGCTTATCCCGGGTTCCTGTCATTGAGTGGCTCCATCCTGTTGTAGGATCCCATGGAGCCAC
This sequence comes from Lithobates sylvaticus, assembly GCA_028564925.1. Lineage (NCBI taxonomy): Eukaryota > Metazoa > Chordata > Amphibia > Anura > Ranidae > Lithobates > Lithobates sylvaticus. The sequence continues at coordinate 477,318,307 of CM053030.1, forward strand.
CTTTGCATGCGCACTCCTGACTGGCATTGCAGAGGAGTCTCCTTATAGCCCCGGTGACAAGCCACTCCACAGTTACAAGTGTTGGGACCAACTAACACTGCCAGGGATACTCAGGCAGCTGCAGCAACAATAAATTTTTTATTTTTTCCAAAGATTTAAACTCCCTGAATAAAAGTGACCATTGTAAACATCCCTGACAGGGTGAACACTACTGTAGGGGTGCGTTTTCCTGCATTTGAAATGCCTATCAAACACAGATCAGCTTTCCAATTAACTTCAATGGTGCAGTGTGGGTGATGGCTTTGAGAATGCTGAATACATGTATTTTACACACAGATACAAAAATTGTATTCTGGCATTGTGAAAAAAAAAAAAAATAGAAGATGTGAGGTACAATTTTATGCATTAGAAAAAGTGTCAGAAAAAGGTTTTGTCTTTAAAGCGGAGTTCCAAAAAGTGTAGCTGCGGACTTTTAATAATCAGACACTTAGGCCCCTTTCACACCGGGGCGTTTTTCATGCGGTACAGCGCTAAAAATAGCGCCTGTTCACCGCCTGAAAAAATCCGGCCCCTTTAACTCCAGTGTGAAAGCCGGCTTTCACACTGGAGCGGTGCGCTAGCAGGACGGCAAAAAAAGTCCTGCTAGCAGCATCTTTGGAGCGGTATAGGAGCGGTGTGTTCACCGCTCCTATACCGCTCCTTCCCATTGATTTTAATGGGAAACCGCGGTAAAACCGCGGCAATACCGCCGCTACGGCGGCGCTCTGCGGGGGTGTTTAACCCTTTTTCGGCCGCTCGCGGGGGGGTAAAACCACACCGCGAGCGGCCGAATACCACGGTTTAAAACGACGGTAAAGCAGCGCTAAATATAGCGCTGCTTTACCGTCACTGCGGCTCCCCGCCCCAGTGTGAAAGGGGCCTTACCTGTCCCACAGTCCAGGGATTCGGGCGCATGAAGCATCGCTCCTCTCCCACTCCTCTCCGTGGCGCCAGCATTCTAACTGTGGGCGCCCAGCTGTGGCTTCACATCCGGTCACGCACTACGCATGCCTCGCTTTGAATGGCCGGGAAATCTTCTGGGACCTGTGACTTGTCACAGAAGATTGCAGGAAGGGGCAGTAGAGAGGCGATCTTCCTTCCGGCACCAGGGGAGGAAGTGGGAGCTGGGTGCCTCTAAAAACAGGATACTGCCCCCCCCCCCCCAAAAAAAATGACATGCCAAATGACAAATGTGGCATGTCAGGGGGTCACCATTACTTAAAGCGGAGGAAGTTCCATTTTTTGGTGGAACTTTAAGTAGTTAAACTGACTTAATTTACATACCTAAGTTCATCCCTTTGAGCTAAAAGACACATTTGTTTATAGTTATCTCCCAGCGCCGAGTAATGTTCATAAACATTTGTGGCTTTTTTTTTTGTTGACAGCTGTGAGTAGAGAACATCGCTGCACTGTATGAATCGAGAAAATGCTGGGTTAAGATCGTGAGGGGGGTTGAATCGAGATCGCAATTTTTTAACGATTAATCGTGCAGCTCTAGATCATTTACACAGGTGCTTTAGTTCCTGAAAAACCTTGCCTGTATGTAAAATTCTTATGGCCGTGTGAAAATAGACTAAGACCGATCAGGTCTGCCTGTCTGTTTTTCAGGTGGACCCGATCGAACCACCCATTGTTCTCTATGGAGCGGTGGATGTCAGTGGACATGTGCCTGTTGACACCCGCAAGCATCTGATCCGATGCTGTCTGCTAAAAACAGACGGGTGAGGATCCGTTCCTCATCAGTCAGGCGGATCAGATGACAGTCGGATGGAAACAGACAGGCAGTCCGTTTCTAGCCGACCGACCCATAAAGAACAGCGGGTTGTGTCCATGTCCGCTCTGTAAAGCATGCGCAAAATGTTAATTTGAAGAGGTTAAAATTCCATTCTGAGAGCTAGAGTTTATTTTACTTGTGTATGTGCAAATACGCATGGAATAAATGCAAGAAATGTTGGAATACTGGTTCACACATCAGTACCATGTGCAAATACTTACTGTCTCAAGAACATTTGCTCATTTTATAGGTTTTTTGGTAGGGTCACAGGCACACACATTACATAACTTTCTTGCATCCCAAAATCAAACGTTAAAATGTAAACCATAGGCATGGAAATCAAAACACAATTCAAGGGCTTCCTAACAATTTGTTGAATAACTGATGGTACGAATGCATGCTCTAATAAACAATTTTTATGAATTTCCGAAAGTTTAAATGAAATTCTACCCATGTATGGCTAACATTATACAAAATAAAAAGGACAGACATGCGCACCATGTGTGATGGTAACTGTAGCTAAAGATTCGGGAACTGCAAATCAACAGTGCAGACTACTGAGCCGCCAATATGAGCGATTCGTACTCTGTACATGTTGGGAGCAGTGTGTGCAGTGCTGTACTCCGTCAGATACCTGGACACACAGATATTAATGCATGCATTCCAGCTCTTGGCCACTCACTGTACAGCACGAAGCGATCTAGGCCTCTATCATGTTCCTGTACAGTGTGTTTACAGCGGAGGAGTGTGCTTCCCATTGGCGGCACTCCTCCCCTCTGCCACTTCTCATTTCTCCAGTGAAAGTAATGAATCACAGCTGTGAACAGCTAATCTGTATGCTTATCACAGCAAATCCCAATGTGTTGCTCTGTTTAACGCTTTCTGCACCGAGACACAGCAAAGGCTCCAGCCTTTCTGAGGATGAGAAGCATCCAGTGTGAGGATATGTGGCCAGCAATCCTACATTACTGTTCACTGTTGTAGGACAACTGAGGCTTGAATGTGCACAGAGGGATGTGAATAATACACAGGCTGCAGGAATTAGAGGGACACACACAAGCTAAAATCATGCTTTGAGATACATATTGGGAACAGAGCCTACCTGTTGTAGGTAGGCTTCATTGTTTATTAATCTGCTGATCTGGGAACACCTTTTTCTTGCATTGTAACAAAATATTCCCAAACACTATCTTGGGTTCCTTGCGTTCACTCATATGTATATAAAACCTGTTCTATCAAAGTGTCTGTATGTGGACGTTCCTCCCAGACTCAAAGTCTGAATATGACTGGTGACATCTAGTAGAGGTGGGCTTCAGGAAGTAGACCCACCGGCTAGATATGAAAGGAGCTCTGTAGCATATGGCTGCACTGAATTAAATCGGAGCTTCAGCCTGATTTTTCAATCGGCTCCCGGGTGCCACCATTCCTTGTAAGGGAAACCGGCAGTGAAGCTTTGTGGCCGAACTTCCTGCGGCGAGGTCTCCTGGAAGTGGGGACAGGTACCTGCTCCCCCCCCCTGAAAGGTAAATATGGCAGTGGAGGGGGAAAAGGAGAGGAGGAAGAAAACAAGTAAAGCTTCCCCTTTTGGGTGGAGTGCTGCTTTACCAAGAGCACAGCCTTCTTAGGCTCCATTCACAGTTAGGTGATTTGAATCACAACAATTCTGCCCGTGATTCCAAATCATAGAAAAACGTGGGACACGTTTGCACTGTCATTACCTCTTAATGGCACTCGTATTGCTGCAATCGCAACATCACTGTCGCGTCACTGTCACCCAAAGGAAGCTTTGCACAGTGTGATTTTACCACGATTTATTGTGCAGCAAAATCGCACCGTGATTGGGGTGCCGTTAAGAACTAATGGCATCGCGAACACATTCCACGATTTGGAATTGCGCCGATTCTGCCCAGGATTTAAATCCCCTAGGTGTGACTGCAGCCTAAAGCTGGCCATACGCTTTTTTTTCTTCCAACTCTTTTTCTCCAGCTCTCTGGCTGAACGCAAAAAAAAAAAAACACCCTAATGCCGCGTACACACGGTCGGAATTTCCGATGGAAACAGTCCGATGGGAGCTTTTCATCGGATTTTCCGACCGTGTGTATGCCCATCGGTCTTTTTCTGTCGGAATTTCCGACGGACTTTGGATTGAGAACCTGTTCTTAATTTTTCCCGACGGAAAACCTTTCTATCGGATTTTTCGATCGGGTGTATGCAATTCTGACACGCAAATTTCCGATGCATGCTCGGAAACAATTTGACGCATGCTCAGAAGCGCTAAACTTCCCTTTTATAGTGCAGTCGAACGTGTTGTATGCCGTTGTGTTATTGACCGTCGGAATTTGGTGTGACCGTGTGTAGGCAAGACAGTTTGAGTGAAATTCCGTCGGAATTTCGACGGGAAAACCATCAGAGCTTTTTCTGACGAGAATTACGACCGTGTGTACACGGGATAACAGATTCCTATGTCCAGCCACCACATACAACATGCCTTACTCCTGGTAATCGGTTCAGGTACACCGACCATGAATGTTCAGGTTAGCTATATTACACTTCGCTCACTTTAAAAAGCCATGTACAATTTCCTATTACATATGCTAATGGAAGCAATATGGAGGTGCTCATTACATATGTTTGCTGCGCTTCCTATCCAGTGTTTGTGCTGTACTGTTCTCCTATCCCAGTGCCGGTCAGACCGTCCAAATCTCAGCCAGTTCAGCAGGGACCGACCAAGATTTAATGTATGGGTAAGCTATTGTACAACCTGCATGTTGGATTTCTAGCATGCGATTATTACCAGCGGCTATAGCCACTAGCAATAATAGTTATAATAGCTCCTCATGTCCCCGTCCCCCGTCCCGAAAGAAAATTGTATCATTTATGGCGAGCTCAAGTCTACAATCTTGACCAACCAAAATTATTTTGTCCTATATAGTTGTTGATTAGGGAGGCTTAATGGCCCAAAGTACAGAAAGCCACCTAAGTAAGACCATCTACAACTCTCAATGCGTAACATGACTACAGAATAATATTACGACAATAACTCTTTAAAAATACACTAAAGTTTCCTCTTCGATAAATATACAATGATGATAATCCCACTACTACAATAACAGAACAAGCAAGAGAGTTGGGAATGTTGCCTGTAGCCAGTAACAAAAGCTGCATCCCTAGCTGGCCCCTCTCAAGGTTATCCTCCCTTCATTGTGAGTCAGAGGACCTCTGACCCCTGCCTGGCAAAGACATGACTGATCCATTCTTGGTACACTGGCAGACCCCCGCCCCCCCTCCCACAAACATTAATGGCTAGCAGGACTTGTCAACAAAAAGCCTCAACAAACTTCTCCTGAAGGGACAGAAACAAAACCATCTCATTTAGTTGGTGCTGGAGGCGGCAGACACGTCTCAAAATATTCAATATGGTGGTGATAAAGCATCTCTGCGAAACGAAAAATTCACAAGACAAAGCACACATCTCCCCACAACTTCTCACACCATGTAAATAAATGGACTTGTATAGTTTTTAAGTTTCAGCCCCAGAGATTAGAGGGACAAAACAGCTGCAGTCTGTAAAGGACACCTACAGGGAATACACCACAATGGATCACACTTCTGTCAAATGGTATTAGTACTGCTACACCATAAATACTAAAAAGAGGAGAGAGCAGATTAAACACAAGGTGTCCAGATATGCAACCATGATAAGCGGAGAAAGGTCATCTTACATCTAACTTATTGCGTGTTTGGAAGTTCTCAACATACACACCATTGATCACTTGGATAAACCTCAAGCAGGAAGAGGTAAATCATTATTTCATTGGGAACGTGATAGCAAGATCGTAGAGGCCATGGGGTGGATTTACTAAAACTGAAGAGTGCTAAATCTGGTTCAGCTATGCAACACATACTAGTACATTATGTGAAACCTTCTTGCAAGCGAAGCCCTCGTGGTCACCGCTGGAGGCCGCATCCATCTTTCTTCTAGGTCCACCGACTCCAGCGATATGACTGGCCGGAGCAGTGTCCATGCGCACAAGAGCCACCGGTCACAACACATGGCTCTGAAGGAACAGCACGGGTGGCTTTTCCTTCAAGGCTCATGCGTCGATGATGTTATCGGCTCCATATACAGTAAATATCTCCTAAACTGTGCACGTTTAGGAGATATTTACAGTACCTATAGGTAAGCCTTATTACAGGCTTACCTATAGGTATAATTAAGCAATAGGAGTTTACAACCACTGTAATCTACAATGCTATACAGAGGTTCAAACCACCTGCCTCATTCCCTGCCCCAGGAGCTTAGAATCGAATGACTTTATAACAACTGTGCAGCACCAATAGGAAAGGAAGCTAACCTGCAAGTTGCCAAGCTTTCCATTATTGCTGCTGTGTTTAAGGTTAACTGCAGCATCAGATTTGGTTCCTGTGCTCAATTTGTCCCTATCCAGTACTTTGTAAGAGCCAACACTACCACCATATCAATTCTATGGAAAATCCGGGACTGCTTGAAAACCTCTACCTTCCCCAAAGATGTTGAGTCCTATGTTCAGCAATCTCTGAGCTCAGTTAAAACCGTCTTTAACCACTTAAGCCCCGGACCATTTGGCTGGCCAAAGACCAGAGCACATTTTGCGATTCGGCACTGCGTTGCTTTAACTGACAATTGCGCGGTCGTGCGATGCGGCTCCCAAACAAAATTTCATTTTTTCCCCACAAATAGAGCTTTCTTTTGGTGGTATTTGATCACCTCTGCAGTTTTTATTTTTTTGCGCTATAAACAAAAATAGAGCAACAATTTTGAAAAAACACATTCATTTTTTTACTAAATATCCCCAAAAAAGATATAAAAAAAAAATGTTTTTCCTCAGTTTAGGCCGATACGTATTCTACATATTTTTGGTAAATCGCAATAAACGTTTATTGGTTGGTTTGCGCAAACGTTATACCGACTACAAAATAGGGGTTAGTTTTATGGCATTTTTATTAATTTTATTTATTTTTACTAGTAATGGCGACGATCTGCGATTTTTATCGTGACTGCGACATTATGGTAGACACATCGGACAATTTTGACAAATTTTTTGGGACCATTGTCATTTTTACAGTGATCAGTGCTATAACATTGCACGGATTACTGTAAAAATGACACTGGCAGTGAAGGGGTTAACCACTAGCTGGCTAGGAAGGGGTTAAGTGTGTCCTAGGGAGTGATTCCAACTGTTAGGGGGCGTGGCTACGTGTGACACATCACTGATCATAGCTCGCGATCACACGGAGCAGAGATCAGTGACACTGTCACTAGGCTGAACGGGGAGATGCTCGTTTACATTAGCATCTCCCCGAGACGATTGTGGGTGTCCCCGCAGGACCCGCAATCCTACTCATGGAGTTCGCGGCAGGGTCGCACCCATTTGCCTAGCCCTGCAATTCTGCTGACATATAGGTACATGCGGCAGTTGGCAAGTGGTGAAAATGATAAAGTTCACTTTTTGGAACATGTTACGTTTCACCCGTTTTTAGGGTGGAACTTGTTCCCGCAATTGCAGCTTCTCTTTGCTTCCCCCTCTGCCTGTGGCAGCAGTATGGGGAGACGTTCCCAGTACTAGCTCTCACCTTTTGAAAACAGCGCGGTCATACAGGACTCTGCCCACATAGCCGCGTCATTCATACACAGAGCTCTGTATATGAATGAACTACAAGTCCTGATATTCTTTGCAGCTGTTGGCTTGTAGTTTTCAATGAACTACCATGGCGCTGTTGAGCGCTGTGGTAGTTCATGGATTCTTCCCATCAGTGTGAAACTGCCCGGCCATATGACGTGTGGGGCAGACAGCTCACATTGACAGTGTGCAGGAGACCTGCATGGTATCAGCGATCTGCTGATTGCTGGTGCGATTCTTTCCAGGCTCCAAAAAAAAAAAAAAAGACAAAAAAATAAAAAAAATTGTAAATGAACATTTTTTTTACCTGCAAAAAAATTTGCATTTATTTAGAACTTAACCTTTAACAGTCAAACTAAACTCACTCAATCAACATTAACTATTTGCTTATGCTGTTAGCTTTAGAAAAAAAAGTTATGAAGGTATGTCATATTTAGTTGTTTTAAACAGTTTTCTTAAATTTCTTCTTTTGGATTTCTGGCCTTGGCCAAACTGATGTCATACATCCCAGGAGTCTGCATGGGAATCTTTTTTTTTTTTCATCTGGAGAAGGGGTTTTCTCAGCTAAGCCAACCCTCCTGTCTGCATGCCTGAGCTAAGGGCAGACTGATTGCAAGAAGGAAATGCTACATGAATCATCTGCCCTTCCTCAAGGTGGCCACATCTAGAAATGATAGGGGGGTGTTTTTCAGACTGATTTCTCAGCAAAATAAAGCATGGAGACATGGATGGATGGGCGAGTTTTGGGTAAACATTAAAAAGGAATTAAATAGTGTTTTCAGTTTGTGGTGCTCAGATACAGTTCAGTTCTGCCTTATGTGAACTCAGCTACAACATAATAGAACTAAGGCCCGGATCACATTATTGTGGCTCTGCAGGACGCATTTGCATAGGCATGGCAGCCCATTGTGTCTGCATTTCAAGCAGGAAAAAAGTTCCTGCACTATTTTTCAAAATGCAGCAGCTGGGAAATCACATGGGGCAATGGTTCCCACACCCGCAGGTGCAGCGTTTTTACATGCGTGGCGGTGCCATTAAAGTGGAAGTTTAGCCTAAAACTAAAATCGCTAAATCTACTTGCAGCCATAATCTAAGACTAACCTATCTAGCCCTGTAAAGCAAAACTCGCTTTACATACTTTTTCTGAAGCCGCTCGGGTCTGGTCTCCAGCGGTGGAAGCAGGAGACAGCCGACAACAGCTGGGAAGTGATGTCACCCATAGAGCTACTATTGGGTTTCCGTTGTCGGCTGCCCCTTCTGCAACTGCCTACACACAGAAGCCGCCGCTGACCGCTCAGCATGGGACCATAACATAAAAGGTATGTATAGCGATTTCTGCTTTACAGGGCTAGATAGCTTAGTCTTAGCTTGTGGATGCAAGTAGATTTAGAGATTTTAGTTTCAGGCTGAACATCTACTTTAGGAATGAATGTGTATCCCTGAAGTGTAAAATCATTTAAGGCTCTGCTCCCTCTGATTGCCAACTGCATGAAAATAGGTGATGTCACTAATGTACCACTCGCTTTTCTCCTCGCTGGAGAGGAAGCTGTACCTATGGACCTATAGGGCAAGGATCTCCCTGCTACTGCTTTGTCTATTCTGTGCATGTGTGCTTTCTCAACCTTTCCTTCTGCTTCTTGGATATCACCTTACCAGTCATCAGATCACCAGGCATCAGCAGAGCAGCTATGGCATAAGGAACAAAAGCCCTGCCTAAAGCACGGTATGTCAGTACTGGGGAAAAGACCCTCTGCAGGGAGCCTATAGACAATACTGGCGTGTACACCTTTGTTTGTCCAATTTGTACACAGCTTCCATAGTGAGAGCCCTTTTTAATAGTTTGTTGTAGGACAGTAGAATAAAAACAAATCACTCAAAAGGAAGTCCACATGAAGACCAAAATACCATAAAAACACCATGCAGTCTCCCAGGGGAATATACCTGAGAAGACAGCATAGCAAAGCCACAATGCAAGCTGTCCTTTAATATTAGTTTAGCAGTTGTGATGTCAATTTAGGTCTTGAGTAATAATTATAATTACCTGGTTGGCTGTTTTCAACTGGCGCTACAAGGGATCCAGCAGAAGAGGTTGGATTCAGTCTGTTTCCACTGAGAAGAGATGACGTAACGGTCATTAAGGATCCTGGAAGAGATGATACCTGAAAATAAAAAGAAGAAAGGTTGGTCTAACTGTATCACAAACCATTTAGCTAAAAAGGAATCATTTCCTAAAATTCTAATTCATGGATTTGCTGTCCTGTTCCTGTGTGGTTTATTGCCAATATCAGACACGGTCATTATCTCCGCTCACTTTCTGTCCAAATCTGCAGCAAATCTAACCATCCAAAGCCAACCGCAGCAAGCCCTCTTATAACGTACAAGGTAATATATTCCAAAAGGGGGTTTCTGGGCAATTTTCACCAGAGGAAACCTGCAGCAATGGCAAATAATAGAAGTGGTCCTGGAGGCTATCTGAGGTTACTGCATCTCAATTAGCATTTTTTGGCTTCTAGAATCCAGGGGAGAAAACAAGGCTGAGCTGACCTGAAATACAAAACAACTCACTTCTTATTAAAATGACCCAAGATACTCAGGATTTCTTTTTAACCCAAATAGACACATTTTAGTGTCTGTGAATTCAAATGTAAAAATGTTCACAGGACACAGCATGCATCATCAAAAAATTCTGTCCCTAGCACTCACGAGGCCCAGTTTCAACTTAAAGTATCTAATGGTATTTTTTAAAAATTTGGATAGCATGGGAATGGTTTTTATTGTTTAGTGGTAGAAAATACAATAAGAGCACCGTGCCAATGGTTGTAGCATACAAGAATATTCTAAATGACCTTGTACAGAGAGAACATAAGAGATTTGTCCTAATGACCAATGCTATAGAGCCGGGGTCGCCAAACTTCCTGAACAAAGGGCTGGTTTACTGTCCTTGAGGCTCTAGAGGGGTCAGACTGTGGCCAGTGGGATTGGAAAACACCCTGGTGTCAGTGAGCGTAAACTGTGCCCCATCATTGGTTTTAGTAGAAGGAATATGGGAGGAATGGCGCCCTGTCGTATGGGTCCATGGGAGGAATGGCGCCCCAAGGGCCAGATGAAGGCAAGCAAAAAGCCACATCTGGTCCGCGGGCCCCAATTTAAAGACCACTTCCACAGAGACTAAAAGTAGGGAAAAAATCTGAAAATTTTTGTTGTCCCTGGAACAAAAGCAGAGGAAAATTCTTCCAAATGGGTAGAATTGTTCTGGTGACAACTGCCAAAGAGGAAATTCCTTATTCTTGAGAGATTCCTCTTCCTTCTTGTGTCTTGAGTCAAGAAGTGGAGAACCCTCCGAATAAGAAGAAAAAAAAAAAAAAAAAAAAAAAACATACTAAACAAAACATGTCTGGGGTTTAAACAATTCCATTCTATAAAAAATAAAAATATTTGACTTTAGATATGCAAGCCATGTACAGCCAACAGCTGATGCTTGTGTACAAAAGAAATGTAGCACTAGAGTTCTCCAAGGGATACTTTGAATTCTAACAAATGCCTCCGAATAACCTGGAGGACTGTTAAAGTGTATTTTAAATTGTGTTTTTTTTTTATCTTCTAATACTGTTCGTAACAAACTTCCTGTATATTATGCAGTCACCAGATCTAAGGATTGGTATGCTGCAATAGATTACATTGTTGTTCTTGAATTTAGATTTCATCAGGGAGCAGGATCCAATGTCTTGCCTTTGAAAAGGTCAGAGAAGTTGAGTAGAACCCGTAGTATACAACTTGCCACTGATGTACCCAGGGTTCACAAGATGCCAACCTGGGATTTACTTTGCCTGCAGTGACACAAAAATGAAATACCAATGTTGGCTCAAGATGGCCTTCAATCATATAACTCACAGCAACGTGTGCTTCAGAATTACCGGCTCTTTAAAAGTCCATAAACCGGAGGAAAACAAGCCACTGCCAGGGAAAAAATAATCAATCGGTGTCAACAGAATTACAGCCAACACATCCTTCAGGATAATGCAATGCAGAACGCATTTAAATGGTTTGAACAGAGGAATACTGGGGTGTAGCCAAAGAACTAAAGTAATTACACAGTATGAAGGATTCCATTCACCCCTAAAGTGCCCCGTCAATGGCAGTACTGAGACACTTGGTGACCATGTGGTTATCCTGCTAATTATTTAATCTTATTAAACCATTTAGAACATAAAAGCAGGTAGACAACAGATGTCTCTCAAACGATTGGCCTTGTACATCTCAAGCCGGCTGTGTAGGTCAAAGCCTTCGGCTTTAAGATACACCTTTCAATCCGCATGACGACGTACTTCCTGAGCTGCACACCGTCGCTGATGAATTAAATAAATCTGCGTACTATCCGATAACTTCCTCTTTGTGTGTGTATGGAGCCTGGCTCCGTGTCTCAACCCCCCCCTTTCCCTTCTTCCTCAAGGGGAGGGAGGAAGCATAAAAAGAAGGATGTGTTCAACACAATAGGCAGTTGGGCGAATAGGTGCTCTGCCCTGACCCCAAATAAGGAGCCGCATATTTGGCAGCTTCCCAGCCCTACTTACTGAACGGCTCTTGAAAACTTTGTATTCATTCATGTCGCTAACCATGGCTCTGAAGGCCGGGGGCTGGGACTTGTGCCAAACACGTGAAAATGAGCCCTCCAACATACACAGCCAAAAGTCTTGCATAATCCGCTGCAATAAAAAAAAAAAAAAAAAAAAAAAAATCCTCTTGGCTGCACACACCGATCCCTTTCTAAGAAACATTCCTGTGTCTGTCATAGTGCAAGCTCTATGTCAAGAATAGAAACAACTTGTGCACTACAGTAAAGAAGTCATTCTTAAAAATGAAACCAGTTCAATTAAGGGCAGCTGGGCTGCGCTCACACTGGAGGGACGACAAAAATATCAGTAATAAGTAAGTGTGAGAAAAGGCAAGAGGTGGCAAAGAAATACTGTATATCGGAAAAAAAATAAGTATTTAAAGAGCACCTGAAATCCTGTGAGGAAAAACACGTTATAAAAAGACCAGTAAGGAAGGAAAGCATTTCTGTCCGGTCACCCCTCCCCCACTTTCCCAGTTACAAAGGCGTAACCCTTTCATTTTCAGAAAGTTTTTTTTGTTTTTTTTTTATTTTGCCATACAGTAAAATATTCATTTTGGGCCTGAAGATTAGTTAAACCTCCCAAACAGTATATATTTTCTGAAAGCAGAGACCCTTGAGAATAAAATGGTAGTAGTTACATTTTTTTATGTCACACAATATTATTATTTTTTATTATTATTTATTACAGGTATTTATAAGCAGCGCTTTACATAGTTGGTATTTCAGTAGACAACCAATTTTGCAAAAAAATATATCCGAAAAATAGTCATGAATAGACTATTTAGTATAGGTAATTATGTAGCGGTCAATTTAATGCAGTGCTTTACACATATATTATAAATGTATATCAGTCCCTGCCCTCAAGGAGCTTACAATCGAAGGTACCCAACTCGCATTCCTACATACACATAGTTGGGCAAATTTAGACCGTAGTCAATCTATCAGCATGTCCTTGGAGTGTGGAGGAAACCCACGCAGGCACAGGGAAACCATGCACACTCCAGGCAGGTAGTGCCGTGGTTGGGATACTAACCGATGACCCTAGTGCTGCCAAGCAGAAGTGGTAACCACTGTGATGTCCATATTAGAGCAATGGTTTATCAATGGCAAATTGTCTTGTTCAAATATTTTATTGAAGGATGAATAGCAAATAGAACCTGAACTGTATATAGTTTAACTAAACCAAGAGAACAAGGGGTACACAATGGTGCAGAATGCCAACAGAAATTCTTACATTTGTGGTCATTGGGAAGAACGCTCCTTACACACATTTGTGGTCATTGGGAAGAACGCTCCTTACATTTGTGGTCATTGAGAAGAATGCTTCCTACATTTGTGGTCATTGGGAGGAACACTCCTTACATTTGTGGTCATTGGGAGGAACACTCCTTACATTTGTGGTCATTGGGAGGAACACTCCTTACATTTGTGGTCATTGGGAGGAACACTCCTTACATTTGTGGTCATTGGGAGGAACACTCCTTACATTTGTGGTCATTGGGAAGAACGCTCCTTACATTTGTGGTCATTGGGAAGAACGCTCCTTACATTTGTGGTCATTGGGAAGAACGCTCCTTATATTTGTGGTTATTGGGAAGAATCTTCCTCCCATACAAATTGCCAAATAGATCACAGTAGATCACAGGGGGAACTTATCTGAGAGGCAGAAATTGCTCAAGGAACACCTAAAGACCTCTGGAGAAACCCGAGGCTTCCACAGAACCTCAGTTGAGAAAGGCTGGTGTAGACTGTAGAAATGGAAGATGGGTATAGAAAGCACACTGCTTCATAAATACTGCATTCTGGTTTGAATTTCCATATTGCTAAACTATCTGGTTGGTTGAAAAAAGGGGTGGAGTATGTATGAAAGAAAACATTGTCTGTGATTATGGCAGAATGGATGCCCAACAAGGCCCTATTCCCAAAAGAAGAACCTAGTTACTTTGGGCAACATAGAATGTTGGACAAACCTTGCCTTACTTTTATAGGTGAAGCCTCATGTGTTCATATGTTACAATAATCGAGGATTCATTCATACAAAGGAATGAGTGTTCCTTAGGACTGTGTGCCATCCTGTGCGAAGGTCAGTTTACTATGTGTATACTAATTTCGTGTGACTGTTCTGACACGTTCCGGTGAAGGGAATGGTAACGAGCTCCCGCTGTTTGCCACAACCATCACTCTTGTCCGGGTCACTATTTCTGACTGCAGAGCGATGCTCATCTCAGCTGGGCCTGCCCTCAAAGACTGTTCCATTTTATCGCTGGAGGGGGGGCCTCTGAACGCAGACACTTACAATCCAAAGAGCTCTTGCACACCTGTGTCATGCTTGGCGACATAACAGCTGTGCAGAAAAGCCCTTCTGTTTTTGATTGTAGGCAAAAAAACAACTCGAAAAAAAAAAAAAAAACAGTGTGCAAAAACAAACTCAGAGCACATTTTCCAGCATTGAGATGTCTTAAAGTGGCTGTAAAGGCTCCAGTTTTTTTCCTTTCATGTATTCTAAGAATGAAGGTAAAAAACCTCCTCTGTGCTGCACCCCCCTAATACTTACCTGAGCCCCATCCTCGTCCAGGATGAATGATGCCCATCATTAAAACTGACTTCACAAGGGCCTAAGATGTCAAGAGTCCACCCCTTAGGGCTGTTTGATTAAAACGGCCTAAGAGTGCAGAGTACAGCCCACACATCACGTGCCCAGAGTTTTATGCAACATTCAGGAGCCACAGTGTTACTAAACCCACATCAGTTAAATTAGTCTGTATATGCAGTAAAGCATGCTTGGTATAAGAACTGTGGAACCTAGGGAGTTAATCCTGCACATTGTGTAAAAAGACTGTTTGATCCCATCTTCTCTGATCCTCCCCTTCTTCCACTGTCCCCAATCCATCTCCTGACAAGACAGTCTTTAGAGCCACTCTGCACATTCTCAGTTTGGTGCATATTGCTAGAGTTTTTTTTCCCCTAAGGAGGGTGCATGTGATCGGCACAGGGCCAATCAGCACTCTCCAGACGGAGGGTCAGGGGCCCTGCAGCCTCATAGGACAGTCAGAGGAGAATGAAAACTCCTCCTACAAGCTTTAACCAGACACTAAAAGGTCACAAGGCTGCTATATACTGCTGATTAGAAAAAGATATTTAGCAGTTTACATTTACTAAAACAATTGCATTTCCATGTTCTGTGTACTGTCGGGGACCAGATATAGTGAATGCAGGGTCCTGGGCAGGGGCGTCCCATCCATTAAGGGTGCCGCCCCTCCATCCATGCGTCCGGCCCCTTTCAGGACGCTGGATGCATGAATTCCAATACAGGTGTTTTTTTTGAAGCACCTTATTAGAGCCAGAGGCTCTAATAGGCTTAAAAATAGGGTGGGGCTCAGGGTACAAAGAATGCACTCCAAGCCCACCCAGGAGCCTAGATGGGACAAGTGCTAGACCGACTGGCAAACAGCAGGGGGGGGGGGGGTGCAGCCGGCCGCTCAGGGGGAGGGTTTTAAAGGTGGTTTGCCGCCCCCACCCCCCCCCACCCCCAAAAAAAACACCAGCCGCCACTAGTCCTGGGTTTAGTAACACTGAAGATCAGAGGAGGAACCAAGACGACCCACCACATCATGATAGATCAAAGAGATCAGCAAATTGGCATGCATTAAAAAAAAAAAAAAGGAAAGAAAAAAAAGGGGGGGGGGGGGAAGGGCAGGGTGGTGGTAGAGAGAAGGTGGTTAAAGTCTGGAAATTGGTTTTAAAGTTTATGAGATTAGTTATTAGGTTTACATCTACTTTAATTATATTATGTTGTTCACATCAACATACATATGGAAAAAATTACGTTTTAAAAAAGGTTTCTCCTTAAAGACCGGCTGACTGATGAAAATTGGCACAAGAGAAAAATGGGGCTCCTACCGATAGCAACCATTAATCATTATGATATCATTTTGGGCAGTAGCTCCAGTTTTCTTTGTTCCAGGTTGCCCACTTGCCACTGCAAGTGATCCCCATTAAAAACAAATGATAAAAAAAATAAAAAATAAAAACCTTCAACCAAGTACAGCATGAACAGAGCAGTAACTCCAAGAATGAAGAGGTAATAAATATTTTAAGCTGCACATTATTAACACCTTTGCATTGTGCCACTAATGGCAGTGCAGGGACTAAATTGGAAGCGGGAGGCTCACATCTCACTCACAGTAAAAACAGGCCAGAGCAAGCATTAAAAAAGTGCAATCGTGCTGTCAATACACATTAAGGGCACAGGATCCTGACAGGCTGGAAAATTCCACAGCTGAAGTCGGCTCTCTCCAGCTCCCAACAGTGAACGCTTCACAATGAACAATCCGCCCTGGTACACACGACTTGGAACTATAATGTTTCCCACGCCATTCAAGCTTGTTGGCAAATAAACAGATACGCTTGCACTAACTGCCTTAATCATTGGCGTTTCCTAAATAGCAAAATTAAAATGATGTCATTTTAACCAGGTTTTTTTCCCCAAAGCAAATTTTTATTTTTTTTATGCATTAAAGCATTAATAATGGACAATCATATATAAAACATATAGGTTGCTTTTGGAGGCGGAAAAGTGCTACTAATAAAACAAGGCTGTACATGCACTATAAAGCCAAAAAGTTTGTGTCCATCACACCTATACGAGTTTGTTTGATTTCCCATTTCAAAACCATGGAGATGGAGATGTCCCGGTGTTTGTAGACCTCACTCTTCTGGGAAGGCTTTTCTCCAAGATTTTGGACCATGTGAGTTTCTCCAGACCAAACCTCATCAAACCTCATGTCCTTATGAATCTGGCTTTGTACACAGAGGCTCCGACATGGAGGAACAGAAAAGGGCCTTCCCCAAACTGACTCACTTATCGCAAACTAAAATATTATATTTGAACTTTAGCCTGTCCTATTTTATCTATCAAAATAAGTCCTTGTTAATAATAACTAGCAGTCGTACTGTACTTGATTTCTACTTGAAGAGACTTCTCATACTGGAAAGTTTCTGAAACTTACATATGATTATCCACAGAAAACTGAATTATTATTATTATACAGGATTTATATAGCACCAAACGTTTGTGCAGCGCTTTACAACGTTAGGGCAGACAGTACCGTTACAATACAGGAGGAATCAGAATTGCCCGTTCACCATACATGTGTCACAGCTTGAGGGGAAAATGCGGAATACGGATAACTGATTTTCAAATCTGGATACTGGACATTATCAGCGTCAGATCTTTTCTATGGCTTCATTTTGCAGTGAGCCAATGGTTCCTAAAAACCTGAGAATACAGTGCCATTGCACAAAATGTCTAATGTCATCGACACACATTAAAGCGCAGTCCCACCCAAAAGTGGAACTTCCGCTCATTTGTCTGCCCCCCCCCCCTCCGGTGCCACATTTGGCACCTTTTGAGGGAAGAGAGGGGCAGATACCTGTGCCCACTTCCGGGAGACCGGGCCGCAAAGCATTACGACAGCGGCTTGGCTCCCTCCGCCACCGCTGGGCCAGGAGTGTGCAGTAGGGACCCAGCGTGAAGCCGTAATGCTTCACTACCGGGTTCCCTTACCGGCAATGGCAGCGGGAGTACCCGACAGCTGATGGAAACATCAGCTGCGGTGCCAACATCACTGGACTCCAGGACAGCCAAGTGTCCTATTATTAAAAAAGTCAGCAACTGCAGTATGTGTAGCTGCTGCCTTTTCATTTTTGCAGGGGTGGGCGGACCTCCTCTTTAAGAACAAAAACCACTGAATCATATGAAGATGCATGTATACAGCATCCCACAAGTTCAATCAATACAAATGCTAAAAACTAAAGTTAACAGACAGCTTAATTGCCCAAAAACATCCGATCATCCTCCTGACCAGAAACGCAATCAACCAATCCTGGCCTTTACCAGAAGGACAAATGCATTAGCATATTTTAGGCTTGGTATGTGGTCCTAACAGCTGTGCGGGTTCAATAAGCTTGGTTTATAACAAACTAGAAGGGTTCATGCACACTGGCTTAAAAAACGCTGCTTCTATGTGAGTTTTGTGTTTTGCCTGTAGAAGCAGCTCAATGTTATCCTATGTGTCCATTCAAATTAGGACGATTAGAGGCATATTTTAAGCTCAGCGTTTAAGGGGCAGAAAAAATAAAAAAAAAAACCTCCTGGTTTATGTTTTTAAGAGGAGTTGACTGGCAGGAAAAAAAAAAAAAAAAAACGCTGAATGCTCCAAACCCATGTACAAAATCGCTCTATATGCCTTTTTTTTCTGCCAAGGAAACTGGCATTTTTTTTTAAGCCCAGTGTGCATGGAGCTTTAGCCTGCAGCCTTTACACATTCTGCTCTGAGAGCCACCACAGGGATGAGGCCTAGAATGGTAACAATACATACACATTATACCTCCAGCAAGTTTACAAAAGTTTGGTTATGTACAGTAACATGTACTTTGAGTGCCAAAGACACAGAGTCCATTCATGACTATTTTTTGGATATATTTCCTGCAAAATTGGTTGGCTATTGGCATACCAACTAGGTATCTGCAACATCAACTCTCACCTGAGCCAAGTACTACAGAAAGTTCTATTGTAAAATATTTTACGTGATATAGCCTACTGTTGCTTTCCCAGAAAAGAGTAGAGCTGGGATTTTCTGGTGCTTCCTATAAACATACAAGCTAATAGTATATTAATGTGCATGTTTATAGGAATGTGGGCAACAGGGTAAAAAAAAAAAAAATGGATTGCTTGGCATTCCCTAGCTTTCAAATGCCACTAAATATCCACGTATTTCCTAGAATTTGATAACTACTAGGTTTTGCTAAAAACTTCCATATCTTGGTACACGTGTCCCACATACGTTCTTCAGAAGGTGCGGTAGAGAATAAGGAAGGTTAAATTTGTCCAACATAGAATATTTTCTTCCAGCAAACCCCCTTTTTTTTGCCTTAGCTCCCGACAAGTAGGGCTTTAATACTCAGCGTGTGATGAGAGATGAAACCAAGTGTGAACAACTTTCAAGTCCCATGAGGGGGCTGACTGTTCAAGCTGTCAGGTTCAATTGCATCATTCGACATTATTCAATGCCCCAAACTGCTCTCTAATTGTTAGGGGCTTAACATATTCAGGGCCTTTGTTTAGGCTAATGCCGAAGTGCCTACAAGTCGACTTTCTATAAAGAAGAGGGTGGGATTTCATTGTACTTAAACCATTCTAAACTCTGCACCACCATAGTCTCTAGTGCCATCCCGGGTCTGAAAAACCGACTTTGAGACTGCTTTAATCAGTTTATATCCTATCAATTCGCCCCTTATTTTATTACTACAGATATAGCAGGAGATTTTGCTACATTAATACAGAGACAGTTCAGTGGCTGAATACAATCACAGAAGAGACTGCTCCCTTTCAGTTCATCCGCTTCAAGTCTTTGTAAGTTTTTTTTTTTTTGTGTGTCATGTTTCGTGTTGTCTTTCCCCCCTACCTAATATCAGATGTGACACCTCACAGTAACCATGCAGAAAGTCTTTAGATTTCTCTGAAGATCCGTTGCCCTGCTGACAAACGCTTATTTTTTTCAGTTGAATTCTTTACGCTGTTGATAATGAGATGGGGTCAAGCAGATTATTCACTTCCTGTTCTGTCACTGCTTTGTGTTACTAAGAGAGGAAGTTAAAACCGAAAAAAGAAGAAGACGCAGAGTAAACAAACCCAGAGCCCACAAAGTTCAACATTTAGATGTCGTGTTTTTCTTTAACTTTCCTCTGATCAGCCACAAGAAGGATTCCTCAGACAGTCAAACTTTTTTCTAACCAAGCCTTGAAATATCTTATAGGTTTTTTATGCGGTATTTAAAATTTTAAGCCAACAAGAAAAAAAAAAAAAAAAGACTCCTTTAACATAGTTTATTTTTTTGCACAATGATCTGGAAGCCATTGTGTTATCCAAATCATTGTATTCCTGAGCTGCTACTAATCACTAGTACTGCAGAGATTTCAACTGCACCCTATAGGAGGTTGTTTTCTCATGGGTTATGTATTGTAAAGTCAACTGGTTTTACTATGTATAAATGTGCCTATAAAAAGGCCAATTTCAACTATTAATCTCCCATCCACCCTTTTGTCATTTTGAACCCTCTGCAATGCAGTACTGAGAAATCCTTGCCTCCTGTAACCCTCGGTCAAATAGATTACACAGTTCATACTACTCATATTGCAATATCACATTCAGAATGCCATTGTACCTAGATGGGCAATATGTCACTTTAGATTTACCATCAAGAAGAACGAATGAAATTCATTTGAAGATCACGGTTCTTAGTTTATGGAAAACTAGAGGTGCACCAAAATGGAAATTTTGGTGCCGAAACCAAAATTTCAGGATTCACTTGGCCGAAACTGAAAATGACAGTCTTTAAAAAAATATTATTATATATATATATATATATATATATATATATATATATATATATATATATATATATATATATATATATATATATATATATATATATATATATTTATTCGACTAATTAATATCATGAATTTAAATGAATATGAATTTGTCGGCCATTATTGGCACCTTTAGCACAAGAATGTCTTCACACTGATTCACTGCGCTTCCATTGTTGTGTTAAAAATCTTGCTTGTGGCATATTTAGTAAGTTAATAAAACTGCACCAAAAAATGCACTTCCCTGTTGAAATGCATTGAAAACCGAAAACACCATTTTCGGCCACTGAAATTTCAGCGCATCTCTATGGAAAACCCTGGAGATGTAAAAAGTACAGATCTATTGAGTACTTCATATACAATTGGAGAAAAAGGTGAGCATTATACTACTAAATAAATAATAAAAATAAATGTACACTGTATGTGGTCCCAGGCAAACTAAAGCTCAACTCTTTAGTCAAATATCCAGATCCTAAAAAAATACATCAAACCATCAGCTATATATATATGTGTGTGTGTGTGTGAAGAATGTATTGAGGATATTATTTTATCACTTCTAATCAATTGTTTTAGTCCTTTTTTTCTTCAGACTAGTTTGAGAAGGAAATGGTAAGACAAATTTTAATATTGCTCATTTCCAATGTCAATACGTAATAAGAAAAAAAAAAAAATCGATTTAATTGCTAGTGAAAACAATCTAACTGAACATAACATAAAATGTGTGTGGCACCACTAAATTAAATTAACAGGTACTAGATATTTAATTAAAAAAAAAAAAAAAAAAAAAAAAGGAAAAACTTGTGTGTGTGCAGCAAGCATAAAAAGGTGAGAAATGCAAACAAAAAATATACTGTTCTTATCACCATGCTATAAACAATACCACTGGGATGCATGTTAATTGTAATCTACACAGTAAAGATTACCAGCAGAGCCTTACTTATGGTTTACTGGGCATCTGTGTACATTTTCAACCTCTACTATTTAAACTTTGACCAACAAAAATAAGAGCAGTAGGCAAACACTCAGAACCAGAGGGGCACGCAACAGAAATATCACAGCATTGCTATCAAAACATGATGTCTTGACAAGAACAAGCAAATATGTTTACAAACCACAAGATGGCTTGAGGGCACTAAGCATATGTCTAGATTTCAGCAGAAATGACTGTGGTTTTCATTTTAAATCTTGTTATAACCATACATATATTTCGGGTGGACAAAAGAAGAGAAACACATGTAAAAAAATAAAAAGCTGCAAAGGAGTCGTATTAACTTGGTGACCAACTGCACATGTATAATCAGCGAAAGAGGCGTGCCAGTTTGCACTTTCATACATTTTCAAAGCAACATGAGGCAACTAACAGAGTTGTACCCCAATAGCTCATGGCTGAAAAAACTGCAACATATAACACGCCAGAGGCAAGTCCCAGGAATAACGAGAACATATGCCAAACATCGACAAATTACATATGCAAACAGGAAGCCAGATCACAAGATTCAATCTTATGAAATAGGTTTTCCAGCACAAAGGATGTCTCGCTTTGTGTATAAAGAATGATTATCCCATATACTGTATATCTACAGGTTTATGTCCACATCATTCCACACCACCCAAAAGAAAGAAAGGAACGTGAAAAAAAATATGTTGGCATTAAGAACTCTTCCTTCTCTATGATGCACCACGTAAAAGGGATACATTGTATACATGACACCAAATTAGCTGGTTCTGCTTTTCATAAAGACCAGGGTTCCTCCAGGGGTCGCTAGGGGTTTCCTTGAGCAATGCGACATTTCTGCCTCTCAGATAAGTTACCCCTGATACCATTCATCTTTTTAGCTATCTGTAAGAAGGGAATACTTCCCAATGACCACAAGTGTAAGGAGTATTTCTCCCACCGACCATCTCACTAATATATCATGAGTTGTAGATGCAGCATAGTCATTTTTAGTAAGGGTTCCCTGAGACCAGAAAGTTATTTCAAGGGTTCTGCTGTGTTGAAAAGGTTTAGAAAGGCTGGTATAAAGTATATGGAAAAAGTTTGTAGATATCGGACCATCTCACCTATGCGCTTGTGCCATATCCTACTCCAAAACCATGGGCATTTTGGAATTTGTCTGTGGGAATTGGTGCCCATTTAGCCAAAAAAGCATTTGTGCAATCTTTGTTCCAATTAATCCAAAGGCTGTTAAGTAGGGTTGAGACCAGGGTTCTGTGCAGACCATTCAAGTTCCTTCACACCAAACCATGGCATATATGGGCACAATCATGCTGGCACAGAGAAGGAAGAGCATTCCCCGAACTCTTCCTACCAAGTCTACCGTTGTAGACGCTATGACTTTTGTGCAAACCAATCAATATACGCTTATTGCGATTTTTTTTTTACCAAGAATATGTAGAATACATATCTGCCTAAACTGAGGAAAAAAATATAGTTTTTTGATAATAAAAGTGGGATATTTATTATAGCAAAAAGTTATTCAGTTATCCAGTTTTTCAAAATTGTCACTCTTCTGTTTATAGAGCAAAAAATTAAAACCGCAGAGCGATCAAATACCACCAAAAGAAAGCTCTATTTGTGGGAAAAAAGGACGTCAATTTTGTTTGGGTACAGCGTCGCACGTCCGCACAATTGTTAGTTAAAGAGACGCAGTGCCGAATCGCAAAAAATGGCCTGGTCATTGAGCAGCCAAATCTTCCGGTGCTGAAGCGGTTATGGTTAGTAGGATTTTTAGTTAGTAGGCTATGGAACGTTCTACCCACCAACACCTGCTTGGAAGAAAATCATCGGGCCTTCAGAAAAAAACTCAAGACCCACCTCTTCTAATAAGCAGGACAACACAGGACAGACCAAGCACCTTGAGGCGATTCAGTTGGCATTTTCAGCGCTATACAAATCATTAATTCATTCATAGGATTGCCCTTTACAACTGTGGCCAATAGGGCCTTTACAAATAGCCAAAAAGATCATTGGTGTTGATGGTAGCTTATCCGAAATCTAGAAATGGCTAATTTCTCAAGGAACCCCTATAACAACCTTTGGAGGAACTCTAGGTGAAAAGGCTGACCTAGAAGATCCAAACCTTGCCTGCTATTCTCCAACGTTCTAGAGAAGCAAATCTGGTTTCACTTATACCTGACGTTACAGTGTTGTTTTATGAACAAAGAAGAAGAGTAAGGGCCTATCTAAATAATACATCCAACTCTTAGGCCCCTTTCACACTGGGGCGGTGAGCCGCGGTGACGGTAAAGCAGCGCTATATTTAGCGCTGCTTTACCGTCGTTTTTACCGCGGTTTTCGGCCGCGCGCGGTGCGGTTTTACCCCCCGCGAGCGGCCGAAAAGGGGTTAAACACCCCCCGCAGAGCGCCGCCGTAGCGGCGCTTTGCGGCGGTATTGCCGCGGTTTTACCGCGGTCTCCCATTCTTTTCAATGGGAAGGAGCGGTATAGGAGCGGTGAACACACCGCTCCTATCCCGCTCCAAAGATGCTGCTAGCAGGACTTTTTTTGTCATCCTGCTAGCGCACCGCTCCAGTGTGAAAGCCCGCCGGCTTTCACACTGGAGTTAAAGGGGCAGGATTTTTTCATGCGGTGAACAGGCGCTATTTTTAGCGCTGCACCGCATGAAAAACGCCCCGGTGTGAAAGGGGCCTTAATCAGGTAAAGTTAAAAAGAGTAGCTTTGCTTTTGTTGAGAAAAAAAAAAAAACTCCCCCCTGGGTGATCTTTGTACATTACAAGAATTAAAAAAAAAGGTTTTTGCAGATTACTACCTTTTGTTATTGTGAAGAGGGAGTCCTATGGGAGCAGTTTCATAATTATGAACCAGTTGCTGCATCTGCAAGGCTCTAATGAGGAAAACTGCAGGGTCTGCATCCCTTTAGATGCAATTTCCTATTGGGAGTATTCTCACCAAAAATGAAATTTTTGTTGCAGGGGATGCCTGATATCTGACTTGCATCTTAGACCCCTTTCAATGCAGTTTTCAGGATTATTATCACCGATTTACTGTCGGCCACTAGCTGGGCGGTTTTAATATCGCAATATCGCAGCGCTGCCCCATTGATTTCAATGGGGAGCAGCGATGAGGAGTGGTGAGTTCACCGCTCCAGAGATGCTGCTGGCAGGACTTTTTCCGACGCCCTGCCAGCACACCGCTCCAGTGTGAAAGTCCTCGGGCTTTCATACTGGAGTGCATGGAGAAGCTTTTTTCAGGCGCTATACAGGCGCCATCTTTAGCGCTGTAGCGCCTGAAAAACACTGGCAGTGTGAAAGGGGAATTAATAACATTCAATTACAATATGACTTGAGCAATTGTATGCTATAATATATATATTTTTTATTTGCTTTTTTTTTTTCCCCCCATGAAAGTGGAGTTACCCTTTAATGGTAAAATCTAAGGTAGCTTGTACAGACTGTTTAAAAGGGCCAGCTTAAAGTGCATCTAAAACCCCTCTTATGTGATGCTTTTTGGTCTGTTAAGAATAGCATGTCACAGAGTCTAATCATCTCTCCTAGATCTCATCTTGGGGCTACTGACTGTTTTGGAAATGTGAGTGTAGGTCGGTCTGTGTAGTTTGGCAAAAGAAACTGGACAGTGTTGGCACCACTCAGCCCACAACAGAATTGGAGTGCATTGCTGGCAAATCACCAGATATTTTTCTGTACCTGCAAAGCCTTTGGAATGGAAAAACTTGGGGAAATGTGCATGTGTTGCAGAGACGTACTGCATATGTTTCTACTATTTTTGCCCTGACATACACGCTAACTGGGACACAATCTACATTTAGAACAATTTACTAACAAACAGTTGACCATAGCGCTGCACACCAATGTGCCGTCCCCAGGAAGAAATCCATACAATGTTTACATTTGGTAACCTGCACTAGAAAAAAAAGTCACCACTTGGGACCCGATTGCCAGGGGCAACAAATGCTTTGGGATATTTATAAAATGCTACAGGCGTGCATTTTCGGTCTACTGCAAAAAAAAAAAAAGTAATTATCAAAAATTCAGTGAAACACACTTTATAAAGAATCTGTATTTTGCAGGGGTGAATAATCCCATACACACATTTTATAAAACATGCAATGCGCAGATATGCCAAGTTTTCTACCAGCAGGGGTTTACAAATTCCCTTCATGTTTTATTTACCGTTCATAGGAAACGCAGAGCAGTTTTTGCTCCTGAATTTCAACTTTTTTAATGTCTTTTTTTTTTTTTTATCTGTGTAACCTGCATTTTGGAAAGCAGAACACACTGCAGAGTGCGTCCTGACCAACCCTCGGTGCTGTTAAACCGTTTTTTACATTAGTAACAATGTTGTTCTGGCGAGGAATTAACTGTCAAAAATTAAGGAGCTGACATGCTATTAAACTCATCTCGATGACACGAGGAAGAGCGGGATTTCTGGAGAGCAGACAATACAGCTGACAGGCAGACTACTTAAAACAAATTTTTAGACCACAGACAGCTTGCGTTCGGCTCAATGTCATTCCATCACTGTGAAACTATTATGGGATGACTCCATAAAGAACCTGGGAGCAGATTTATGTAGGGAAGGATTCCACTATTCCTCCAAGGCAAAGCTACAATTAAAAAGAAAACCACAGGAGCAAAAACGTGAACATCGCACTTTAACCAGACATGACAACAAATGCACCAGAGCAAATAATATGGAACATTTCTACCTGTCTGCATATTTACACACTTCTGAAAGTGTACTTTTCCATAAATTGCCAAGCATCTGAATCAAACAAAAACGTATTTAAAATACTATATAAGTTAATATAGTACAATTATAGTGGTATTAAACCCTAAAGAAAACATTTATTGATGTGAATATATATACAGCGATCTAAAAAAAAAAAAAAAAAAAAAAAAGAAGAAGAAGAAGAAGAAGAAGTAACCCCCTTTTAAAATAATGATATTTTGTTCCAAATCCTTGATTCTGTTTTGTAGTTTTTTGAATTTATTTTCTTATGACATGTTGGTGTTATATCTTTCACTTGGATGTTATAAGTTGCACTGAGTAAATACAGCTGAAAAAAAAAAAAAAAAAAAAAAAAACTTTCGGCGCTATAGAACTACCTGCAATAAACGAATAAATGTATTATATTGCAGCTTATCAATTATTAGATGTGGAGGTCTCATTTGTTTTCTTTTTTTATGCATTCTTTCCTTTGATCTGGCCAGCGAGTCTTATTTTTCAAGCAAGAACAAGCTCTCCAGCAAATGTAGCAGTTAGAATGCTGAGACAAACCATTTACTACTCACAGGCATGCTTACAATGATCCGTTTTTATTTATGTAAAACCTTTATGCCAAAAGGAAAACGTTTTTTTTCAGCTGTAACCGCTTGTGTAACTGCAGGGTGAGATGGAGTTTGGCTTCAATTTGTTAGTGTATATAAATCTGCCAGTGTATCCAACCCAACATTACCCTCTCCTCAAATTAACAATGCTGCTGTCCAAAAGTGCCTCGTGAGCTTTTATGCCCAAGTGGAGGCACTATAATACAGGGGGTGTGTTACTAGCCAGATCATCAGTTTAGAAAAGAGGGGGAAAAAGCCTTAAAAAAAAAAAAAAGACAAAAAAATAATGCAGCCACATATCAAAAGATTGGTAAGCTGCATTAGATTACATTTTTGGTTTTTGGTTTAATATCAAATTAAGTGAACTCCAGAGAGATTGTTTCCCAATGCATGGTACAGTAATGAGTGAAATTGATTTTTTATTTTGTACCAAAGAATTTGCAGAAACATGTCCTGTTAATGTATGGACTTTAATGCCATCTGCATGAAACAACACACACACACATATATATATAATAAATAAAAATAACAATTTTTATTTACAACATTAAAAAGAATGTCAAAACGTAGGAATCCAAATAATCCACCCCTATTCAGATACCTCCCACTGCGCACAGGACAACCTGCCTATTTCACCTACAGCTGCCACTTTAGCAAAAAATATGTGTAAATAAATTTATACTAAAATCTTATATATAGATAAAGATCCAGAATAAATAGTGGCGCCAAGTATATATCACAAAATAATATGTGCATAAAAATTTATCAACTAAATAATTTCACCACCTAGTGCTCAGTGAAATCAAAATACAATAAATTTACAAAAACAGTGCGTGCAAAAAAATAAGAATATAATAGAATAATGAGTGCACTCAATGATGCAGCAACCAGTATGATGCCAGTCGCCACAAAACAAACAGTGATAATAAACAACACAAATGTGTAATATTCCACACAGCTTGTAAAAAAATATATATATATTCTTCTTTAATTCTTCCACCACACCACAGTGATCCGTGCTTCCTCTCCCAAAAGAAACGCACTCACCAGATATACTGCCCGCACTCTCGTGACAGGCTACTGCGCTTAGAATCCCACCACAGGGGATAAGTGGTCACTCCCAAACAATTGTGCAATTGGATCTCTGTGACTATTCAGCTATCCGCCTGTACCCGACCTTGGCTTGTTGTGACTACTCCTGTTTTTGTAAATTTATTGTATTTTGATTTCACGGAGCACTAGGTGGTGAAATTATTTAGTTGATTAATTTTTATGCACATATTTTGTGATATATACTTAGCAACATTAAAAGAATGCCATTTTATTATTGAAAGCTCCTTTTGACTATATGTGAGTATTTCAGCCCCTGTGTCCACTCATGAGACTTTTATCACGTGGGGATGTTCCGCCATGTTATATGTGACTGATGTTTAACATTTTGTTTTTGGATTTCATGTTATGTATATACAATAAGTAACATTTGTTCCATCTTATTCAGCAGAAGATACCCAATCCTACATGGTCCTGGGGAAGCTATGCATCTAGTGAAATGCGTTGATCAGCAAATTAGGAACCACACACCTTGACCCATAAGTCAAATATAGTGCAGAAGAGAGAGGTGGTTGTGTTTTGGTCCAAATTGGGGTTTATGTAGTATGGAACAATTTATGATACTATATATTTTAACATATTTTGTATACGTAATGGCGTTCTTTTAATATTGTTGTAAATAAAAATTGTTATATTTTTATAAATATTGGTGTTGTCTCATGCGGGTGCCTAAAGTCCATACATTGGCTGGACATGTTTCTGCAAATCCTCTTTGGTACAATATACATTTTGGATGTGGCATTGGTAGAGGTCCCTTCTTTTTTGGTTCGTTAATTCGTTCCACTTTGGCAAACTTACATTTTGACCTCTCAGAACAATAAAATATCGGGTATAAAATAGGGTATAGGTGCCTATAATCATATCTCCCAATCCTTAAGCTACCCAAAGCTTAAAGATGTGTAGCTTCACTTAAACCTTTCTTGGAGCACCCCTGGCAAAGTTTGTTTCCCACTACTTCCTCCAGCTGTGGGCAGATCCTACATGCTGGAGAGAGCAGAATCATGTAATGACATGGTGCTTCCTTCTGCAGCATTCTTTAGCGGGGCCAGGGTGAGACCTTGATGTCCTTGGTTTACAATAAAGGGGTTAAATAACACTGGGCATCATTCAACCCAGAAGAGCACCACTGGATTGGGTAGCAGGCGAGTTTGTTGCAGGACAGTGCTGAAAATCAGGTAAGTATAGTAGAGGAGACTCGAGACTGAACTTCCATGTGTTTGTATTGGTGTTTTTATTTTAAGGTCTGTACAGACTTCTTAGAAAAAAATAAGCCAGTTACAAAAACAAAGTGGATAATTCTTATAAGTTCTGTCTAGAGTGTACTTTTGCAAAGGCTACAAGAAAGAATAGTGTGTGTGTGTGTGTGTGTGTGTGTGTGTGTGTGTAGGAGGGCATTGTTAGAAATAACTCCAGACTGAAATTGAAATGTATTTGAAATACAAGTTACAAAACTGCTTGTGCACAAATTATTCACTTTTGTTAACCCTTTCATGACTGAGCCTATTTCTGACATTTGGTGTCTACAAGTTAAAATCCCTATTTTTTGCTAGAAAATTACTTAGAACCCCCAAACATTATATATATATATATATTTTAGCAGAGAATCTAGAGAATAAAATGGCGGTGGTTGCAATATTTTAGGTATTTGTGCGGCGGTGTTGCATTTTTTTGGGAAAAGGGACACTTTCATGAATTAAAAAAAAAAAAAAAAAACACAAGTTTAGTTATCCCAATTTTTTTGTATAATGTGAAAGATGATGTTATGCTGAGTAAATAGATACCAAACATGTCGCGCTTTATAATTGCACGCACTCGTGCAATGGCAACAAACTTTGGTACCTAAAAATCTCCATAGGCAACGCTTACATTTTTTTTATGGTTACCAGGTTAGAGTTACAGAGAAGGTCTAATGCTAGAATTATTGCTCTCGCTCTGACGATCGCGTTGATCCCTCACATGTGTGATTTGAACACCGTTTACATATGCAGGCGCGACTTCCGTATGCGTTTTCTTTGCTGCGCGAGCTCGCAGTGAGGGGGGGCACTTTGACATTTTTTTAAAAATGTTTTTATTTTGAAATTGTGTTTTTTTTTTTTTTAAAATTGATCACTTTTATTGCTTTCACAAGGAATGTAAACATCCCTTGTGACAGTAATAGGTGCTGACAGGTACTCTTTATGGAGGGATCGGGGGTCTAAAAGACCCCAAATCCCTCCTTTGCACTTCAAAGTATTCAGATCACCGAAAACTGCGAATCTGAACACCGTATATTTTTTTAAAAACAACGCCATTGGCAGCCGAGCAAACGGGAAGTGACGTTGCTTCCGTGTTTACATCAAGAAGACCATTTCCGGCTTCATTCCAGTCTGTCACTAGCCGCCGGAAGCAGCGGATGTTCGATCGGCCCTCCCGTGTCACCGGGAGGCCCGGGAAGAGCGGCGGGAGGGGGGGGGTCCCCTCCCGCTCCTCCGGGATAACAACCGAGCGCCTTTTAGCCGCATCGGTTATCCTCGGAAAGCCGATCGCCGCTGCGGGCATCATCTCGGTATAACCCCCGATAGCAGAGTACGCAGATGTGCGTACGCTCGGCGGAAAGAGGTTAAATAATAAGTAACCTTTTACATTGTGTTCTGAGTTTTCATATTTCTGTTTTCTTGCTATAATGCAATTTCTGAACACGTTCACATCAGACATGTTCAGTGTGACTGCTTTTTATTATTTTTAAGCATGTTGCACACTTAATATGTAGTTAAGGGAAAGAAAGCATTCATTAAATACTGCAAAACAAAACAAAACTAAGCCAGCAAAAACAATGGAGAGGCCAATTTAATATAAATTTATAAAGTAGATTGTAAGCTCTAATGAGCAGGGCCTCCGATTCCTCCTGTATTGAATTGTATTGTAACTGTACTGTCTGCCCTCATGTTGTAAAGCGCTGTGCAAACTGTTGGCCCTATATAAAATCCTGTATAATAATCATAATAATAATAATAATAATAATAAAGTGCATCTACTAGTTGAGTTTAATGTTTTTCTAAATTGAGAATTTGGAGGAAAAAAAGGGAAGGAAAGGAAAAAAAATAAAGGCTCCAGAACTTAAAGCAGACAATATGGTCTTCATATTCAGCTCCGTCACTATTGTTTTAGGCAGCTAAATTGAGGTCCTGCTACACTCAGTTCAATGAAGAGGTCAATGCATCTGGGTTGCCTGGAGACTGATGGTTGCTACAGCAGCACCAGATAAGCCACACTAAATAAGCTTCAGCTTGGAGGCAAAAAAGCATTTACGGCTGAGAGGGAAACATAAGATGCAGCTGTCTCAGCATGCTGCGCCGTGCAAGACCGTGCAACTGCCTTCACTTTACTCGGCCTGAATGATGATTTCAATGAGAAGCCAATCTCACTGGGACAAGGGCTAAAATAAGATTGGAAGGATTTTAATTAGACAGAATACAGGATTACTTCAGTACTAGGGCTCCTTTGTTCTTCCTGTTGGGTCACATGTTACCTAAGAATTTCCCCCCTAGCTGCAAATTCCTCTCGATTCTACCCCACCCTCCAACCTCTTCCTGCATGGAAACTGGTGCAGATTTCCAGCTCTTGCTCTTTATACCCACAAGCTTAGCTTCTCTCCCAATTCGGATTTCTTCTAATCACTCAAGAGTTAAAGTGACACATTAACAATAATGCTAACATCATTTCTGCAGATACTTTGATGGTTTATCTAATGCAAAATTAACGGAGCATTTAGGATCCAGCAAGTTAAATGTCAGGAGGTGATGATTTTATGAAGTGGGTAACGAATACTGCCTGATTGATCTTATTTTTGATGAGAGTGGAAATGGTTAAAAAAAAAATTAGGCATCAGCTGTAATTTATTTATGTGTGGAAGCGACCTGGGACCTCTCCAGTCCTGAAATAAAAAACTACATATAACAGACGTGATCAGTAAATTGTACTCAGGAACGAATGAGTTCAAATCGGAGGACCCGGAATTTTGGATCTCGCTCATGTTTGTGCACAGAATGGACTGACTGGCTCTTCAATTCAACATGACTCTCTACTAATATCCTAAAATGTATTTCCAATCTGCAGTCCAATTTTAGAAACCCCCCTATATATTTGTTATGTGTTCCCACTCACACAGCCTAGAAAACATTTAAAAAATATTTATTAGTGGTTCCTTTAAAGCACGTTTACACCCAAGACCCGGCTTGTTTTTGTTCATTCTAGCTTGGAATGGACAATTATGGGAATGATTTGTTTTAGCCCTGGTTCACACCTGTGCGGGTTTGTGGCCTCTGCCTGCATTTCATACAAAAAAAAAAAAAAAATGCTTGCACCTTTTTAAAAAACGTGGCCGCAGGGAAATCGCATGGTGCTTTTGCACCACGTGATTAGCATGCGGATTCCAGCACCAGCTCTGCAGTTAGGGATGCCCGGGGGTGCCATTAAGAATGAAGGGCAGCCATGCACATCTCTACAGAGTAGCGCAATTTGGCTGTTGATGGTAGAGGGTGCGAAAACTGCTGCGATTCCGGCACCCACAACCACCCGCTCAAGTGGGAACCGAGCCTAAGAGTATTAACATACTCAAGCCTTGATATCTCCTAAGCCTAGTACACACTGGGGTTGATTTACAAAAGGCAAAACCACTTTGCACTACAAGTGCACTTTGAAGTGCAGTCGCTGTAGATCTGAGGGGGGAAGCTCTGCTGATTTTATCATCCAATCATGTACAAGCAAAAATGCAGTATTTTATTTTCCTTGCATGTCCCCCTCAGATCTACAGTGACTGCAATTCCAAGTGCACTTGTAGTGCAAAGTGGATTTGCCTTTAATAAATAAACCCCTATCTGTAATTTTTTTTTTTCATTCAACCCAGAAGGGCTGAACGGAAAAAAACTCAAGAGCTCAAGAGGAGCCGCTGTACTAACTATCTAATTATAGTACAGCAATCTCCCCCGCTGAGCTATTGTGTTCTCACAGGGGGACTGCCCCCCCCCCCCAGAACACACCGGTCAGCGCTCTCAGCCATTGGCTGGGAGCACTGATTGGGTGTCAATCAGCAGACCGTTTTTCGGTAATGCCGCTTCAACAAAAAACTGGCCGACCTGCTGCCGTACACACGGGTGAAATGTCGGCCGGTTTCTATTGAACTGGCCAAAGCCGTCTGATATTTGGCCCTTAACCCTTTGTTGGGACGGACAGTGTGCACAACTAGTTTGCTACTTGTGATATCTGTCAGCACAGTACAGAGTTAAAAATGGTAAACAAAACTCCCCAGCCCCCTCCTAACATTGCATTGAAGGGGAAAGCTAGGTAGGTTTTTTTGGTTTTGCTATGTGAATGGGAGCACAAAGTAAGTGTTATCCCGATTTGGCTGCAAAAGTGGAAATACAGTGGAACCTCGGTTTGGGAGTAACGCAGTTAACGAGCGTTTGGCAAAACGAGCACTGTATTTCTAAAAATCCTAACTCGGTTTGCGAGTGTTGTCTCACGAAACGAGCAGGATTCAGGCCAAAAGCGGTGTGCAGTACCGCTTTTGGCCTGAGGTGGGGGCGCCGGAGCCGAACACTGTCTCAGAAAGGCTCGTGAACGGAGTCTATCCGAGGTTTGCCAAGGTCAGCCGAAGTGTGCTCGGGCCTTTTCGGACGTTTCCGAGGCCCATGATACTTTTTGTATTTGCACTAACCGTTACATTTTCAGAAAAAGCTTTCAGTGTGTTGATTTCTTCTAAGGTTCCAGAGGAGGATATACATCCTTCAAGTCCTGAAACTTTAACTGTAAAAGTATCATGGACTTTACTGAACTGTGTTGTTGCAAGTGTACTACTATATCTACAATCACCATATCAATAGATAGTCCCCTACTTTATGAAGGATTCTAAGGGCTCTTTCACACAGATATGTCCGCTTTGACAGACTTGGTTGATCCCCGCTGAGCCGGCGGATGACAGGCCCGTCTCTGCTCACTGTGGAGATGGACCTGTCAGAGCCCCGCTCTACTCCATGGGGGATCGGATGAAAAACGGACCACTTGTCTGTTTTCATCCGATCCGATCCTCCAGACGGATGGAAAATAGGACCACCATCCGTCTGCATTTAGCGGATCGGATGTCAGCGGACATGTCAGCGCTGACATCTGTCCCTCCATAGAGGTACATGGAGCGTCCGTTCAGGTCTGTCTTAAAAACTCACAGGCGGACCTGAATGGTCTGGTCCGTATGTGTGAAAGGGGTCTAAAGCCGGCCAAAGATGGATCGAAATTCAGCTGGTTCAGCAGGAACTGGATGAATTTTGAACCATCTATGGGCAAACTGGTTGCACTGAAGTCGACTTCAGTTTAACCAGTCTGTCTATAGTCTATAGCCAGCAGCAGTGATCGTTGTATTCTGACGATGGGGAAACCTCCCGCTGTCAGAACACAAAAGTAACAGTGGGAGGGATTCCCCCATCAACACTGACTATGGGGGATCGAGCGTTTGGTTGAAGGAAAGAAAATTGCATACAGTATGGCCAGCCTATGAGCCCTGGGTGCCCAACTTACATATTTTACAATACTCTTTGTAAACATTTCAGAAATGTGTGTGTGCAGAACCGAGTACTTCTCATGGTCATAAGTAACCATTAACACTCCCTAGGGAAGCCCTAAACAACTTGATCCTTGCTTGAAGGTTGCACGAAGCAGCTGAATGGAGACCTTATCAAATTACAGCTGAATTCAGGAGCCAACTAGTCCAGTTTAGGATGTAGAATTTATCTTTGGGAAGTCAAGAAAGAGAAGTTTTGAAAGCCAACAGAAAAAAGCTTAAAAAAAGTACTTTAAAGTGTATTTCCACTTTTTCAGTCTAATTTGAGAAACCCCATGCTATAGGATTGTTATGTGTTTCCATTCACTCAACATTCCTAAATATAGAAAACAAATACTTCTCATCTTTTCAGTTGTTTGTTTGGATCAGATCTATACATAGGCAGATTCTATTGCTCGGAATCAGTGTGGAGATAAGGGACAGACTGAGGTCTGCCATATATTATACGCTTTTCTTGTACAATTTCTACACAATCTCCTTTAGTTTACCTTTAAAGTGTTACTAAACCCACAACAGTTAAATCAGTCTGTATATGTAGTAAATCATGCTGGTTATACTCACGGCGGAACTTAAGGGGCTAATCCTCTGCATTGTGAATAAAGGCCGCTTGATCCTGTCTTCTCTGATCCTCTCCTTCTTTTACTGTCCCAAATCCATCTGCTGATAGTACAGAACCTTGGGGGCACTCTGCACATGCTCAGATTGGCGTTTATTGCTAGAAAGGCGTTTTTTTTTTTGGGGGGGGGGGGGGGGGTGCATGTGATCAGCACAAAGCAGCACTGTCCAGACACGAGGTCAGGGGTCCTGCAGGCTCATAGTACAGTGCGAGGAGAATGAAATCTCCTCCTACAGGCTTTAACCAGACACTAAAAGATGTCACAAGACTGCCATATACTGCTGATGAGAAAAGGTATTTAGCCATTTATATTTACTAAAATAATTGCCAATCCATGTTCTGTATACTGTGGGAGACCAGATATAGTGAATAAGGGTCCTGGTTTTAGTAACACTTTAACTATGTAGTGCAAAGGCCTGCATGATTGGATACAAATTAAATGTGTTGTGTAGGTTTGACCTCAGATTGAATGTTTTTTGGTAAATCTAAAGTAAAATTGTACAATGAGTTTGCATAATGTCCAGTACGAGAGAGTATTCCCATAACATGTACCACACACTTGTGCGATGACTGCATTGCTGTGCAGATCACATGCACTGTCTGATGTGATGGCTAAAATTGCATTTGAACCAAAATGGTACAGGCCCCTTTTTTTGGTCACACCTATGTGATCCGATTCCTGCACCATTTAACAGTTCGTACTGCGATCCGATCTGAGGTGTCATTAACTTTACATTGACACCCCCAGCGGGTTCATAGATCTCAGTGTGAACCAGTATGCAATTCACGCGTGATGCGGGAACCAGCATTAAATGGCAGGGTTTGCCGCATCGCACCAGTGTGAACGGGGACTGAATTCTTTCTTCGTGTGCACATCTTGTTTACAACTGATAATGAAACCTGCCAACACAGCACAGCACAGACATTGTTAATTATGGCAAACAACTCCCCAGCCCCCTCACAAACATTATATAGAAAAACATGACCAAACAAAATAATGCAAGTGTAAAGTCACGCAGAACCAACATAACCAAGTAGGGTTTCAGCCCTACAGTTAAAAAAAAAAAAAAAAAAAAAGGCAAGAAATTTGGCAAGTAGCATTTTTTTTCCTATGTAAAAAGGGAATGTGTGACACCTTGTTTTTCTAATCATTTCTAATTGACATCTAAGTCTTATTTTTTACTGTAGTGATTAGAATATTTGAAGGAGTAATATGTAAATTCTATGAATTTCTAGCATTGCATGTGGTTTTCTTTTGGTAAGTTTCTTCTCATGTTACAAGTATTTTCAGTCTAACTTTAAACTTACTTATTTGGAGTCTGTCCGGTATCCATGTCTGTTTTTTCATTAAATCTGCACTTTTAAAATGAAAAGAACTGAATTGTAATTTTGCTTGTGGGCATTTGAAGCCCACAAGCAATCACTTCCTTGTTCCCTTTCGTTCTATCTACTAGCATGCCTCGCTGGTTCCCGCGCATGCGCACTGGCAACAGCGCCGAGCGGCGTAAAGAGCTATATTGACATAACAATGGGTGGCGTCTTCGTAAGTTCCCACCCCCGTTGTGCTGTGACGTGTGCGTAATGACGTCACGTACGCGAGATTTCGCGCCAGCTGTCCGCACTGACTCCTGGGATGAAAGTCACCAGATCCCAGGAGACAGTGCGGGACTAAAAGGAAGTGATACGGATACCCGCACAGACCTCGCCCACAGCCACAGACACAGAGGGATGTGTGGATAGATTGGGCAGGAATTACAAGGCACCATTGAAAAAAGAAAAAAAAAAAAAAAAAAACGCCATTTAGCACTCTTTGTATGATTATGAAAACAATTACATAAAGTAAGATAAGTGTGTGCAGGACCGCTTTAAAAACAAAAAATCTTTCAAAAGACATTCTAATGAGAATTTTTGTACAAAAATTTTCCCAAGAATTTTCATTTGAAATTCTATGTGTCTATGGGCAGCTTCAGCCTGTAATGCAAAATAACGTCATCAGGTAAAAAAGCAATGATGAGATTGGTTAGGAGGAAACTGATGGAATAGCCCACACCTAAAAAAATAAATAAAAGAAAATGTAAAAAAATAAATAAAAAAAAAAACACACACTGTTGGAAGCCTACAAGAAGAGACATTACTTGTTGTACCGACCAGTTCCAAAAACCCGAGAAGTATCGGTGCTTGAATACTTGTGCTCCCCATGTAACCTTTCCTATTCTTTAACCTAACCTCCTGCGATAGGACTGTATGTAAACAGCTGTACATGTTTTGTTTGACAAATGACTGCGACATAATTAGTTTAAATACATACTGCAGAGAACAATGATTAGCAGATAAGATTAAAATGAAAAGGACCAGAACACAACAGAAGTGGAGAGATGGTTTGATTTATACAGAGGCAGCAAATAACAGAGCTGGGCAAATTGTTTATTTTCTTAATAAAAAAAACAGGAAGGTTCTCGCAGTGATGTCACATTCCTTCCACTACTAGAAAAATGCAACTTCCAGAGCTGCTTAAATAAATTCCAAAATGTAGCCAGGGCAACAAAGACACTACAGAGGGGCTGGAGCATTGGAGGGAGGCTATTCAGGACTATAAAGGGACCACGATTAGGAAAATCAGCATTCTGATAACTGTATGCCGTTTATACGTAGAATAATAGCATTCAGAATATGAATTCCATTTTCATTTAATGAGTCTTTTATTTATATGTTTCTCCGCATGTATAGGAGACAAAAGAGAACACTGCCAGGGGTGCTGGAACAGTTGCAGATTTTCTTTTTAAAGAAGATTTAAAGCTTATCCAAATCCATGAACAAAAAACAGAATATATTGCAGCTTACCAGTCCTTCGATGTGGTAGCTACATTACTTTCCTTCACTTCTGTTGTACCTTTCACCCGGTGATCTGATACTTTCTGTCCTGAGGTGACAACACTCACTCATTGTACTGCATCTATTAGGAAGCAGCACTGACTACCTAGAACAGATCTACAGAGCACCTCCCCCTCTCCTCCTATTCAGTGCACAGGGAGGGCTGATAACAGTGCAGCAGACGCAGAGCGAAGTGCGAACCCTTGGGTATCAGCTTACAAGATTTCTTGCAAGATCAACATATCATTTTTTGCATATATCAAACAGATATAGCAAAACATTTGCAAAATTATATTATATTAAACAGACCAAAAGGAAGGAAATAAGATGTATAAAGTAGTAATGCACACATACACACTAAAGCCGGGTACACTACAGTTTTTTTTTT